>JARJEC010073291.1:0-12116 GCA_030264575.1 Tachinus sp. AB-2021 | reverse complement strand
TTGAAGATTTCTTTCGGCTATTGCTTCGTCCAGGCTTTCTTCTTTCGATATTTTAACGCCTAGGTATTTGTATGAGCTGCAGTGTTTGATATTTTGTTTGTCTGAGATAGGCAGGTCTTGTTGTTTTCCTCCTATACACATGTATTCTGTTTTCTGTATGCTAACCTCTAGACCCCACCTATCATACTCTTCAATTAGCTTGCGTGTCATATATTCAATGTGCTGTGCAATCACCACCTGATCATCCGCAAAAGCGAAAGTATAGATTGTTGATGTATCATCTACAGGTATGCCCATTACTTCGCATTTTCTCTCCCATCTTGTTAATGCGCTTTCTAGATAGACTTTGAACAGTGTTGGCGATATACAGCACCCTTGCCTGACTCCTTTTGTTACTGTGAATCCGGTCGTTAAATTATTTCCTTATAATTTGTTCTGTCAGAAACATAAATCTTTTTTTCATTTTTTAACGAAATTCTACTGGTTGAATAAAAAATAGTATTCAAATCTTAGTTAATTGCCCTTGCAGAAGTTAAGAAATTATAAACTTTACCCGCAGTCTGCAAGAGAGCATTTTCTTACCTCGGTTTGAAATATACTATTATGTGATGAAGAGGCAAAGGTTGTTATTAATATTTATTGTGTAGGTTTTGAGATAAGCTCGTTACGTGATTCGATACAAGTTTTAGAGAAAATTGTCGAAGAAAATGCATTGATCACTATTTTGAAAAATAAATATGATTTTACAAAGATAAAACCGTTGCATAAATCGAGCATAACCATAGTATGTCGCGAAAACTCGCTTTACACATAAAATATTTTACCATATAATAGTTATTTACAAACTAAGTACGGGAAATTAATTTTTCTGAGTGAATGGAAGGTTTGAAGCACGAGCGACGAAGAAGGGAGTGCTTCATTTGCATGAACGCAGGAATTTTTTCACGCAACATGTTTATATAATATTTTTTTAAACGAGCAAAACTATAACTTAAGATTAAATAAATATATCACAAATATTAGTAACGTTACTGGCGCCATCTTACACAATCCATGTACATACTAATAAGTTGCAAACCAAGATTATTGCTGATGACATTATGCTTCTGAATTGATTACTAATAATTCATTAATATAATATAAACATTGTAAGGGGGCCCTTTAAGCTCATAACTATCGCCTTCATATCCCGATTTTTGTCAAATTAAAGCATAATATTTTTAGTGTTTTATTTATTCCCGGTTTAATAGACCGGGAAATGCGGATTGCTGGTTGTCAACTGAATGCGTCAAATGTTAAAAAAATGACTTTTGTATCATATTTAAAAATGTAGAAAAATATATTATGCTAAAGTTTATAGTGAGTGTTCTCTTTTGAAATATTTCTATCTTTTGATTATGTGTACTTTTAAAGTATATAAAGTATAAATATAATAGATAACAACTTAGCACTAAATGGGTATTACAATTTACAACTCAATTACGCAGATGTCAGAAAAAAAAACAGTAAGTAGATTACATTTGATTTACTTTTATTATGATATAAAGAGCAACATTTATCTTGTTAAGGTATATATCAATCCCGCACCATTTATAATTCAACGGTTGTGTATGTTAATTTGTGTTTCCGTCATATTCTTAGCTGCAAAAAGTTAATAAAACTTATACGATTTAATAAAAAATGTGGGCATAAATATTATTTTATTTTAAATGAGTTCAATCGTAATATTATAAACAAAAATGTGTTTGCAGATTGTGGTTACAAATATTAATATTAATTGTTTTCTTTTTTTTTTTCTTTTTCAGATTTGACTATATATTTATTTTGAGTAAATGTATTTATTATATTGCCGCAGTTGTCAAATTTAGTGAATTTCCATAGACAACAATATAATAACAATAGAAGGTCCAACAAGTATATATTTTTTTAGAATGTGAGTGGGTAGATATAGCCTAAGGCTCATATAGGTTCACACGGTGGTCGAGCTTGCAGGTGTGCGCCAGACTTACCGGCGCCTCCGTCGTTATAACCTCGCCACATTCCTGGTACCTGCCCTTGTACTCTTCCCAACATCAATTGCAACCTGTTAAAATATTTCAGGAGTATTACCTTTTATACAATTAACATCAACACACCTTACATTAGCAAAATATCTATAATAATTTATTATATCAGTTTTGTGGTTTGACTAATTGAATCATTTGTCCTTTTACCGGATGGTAGATATGTAAATCTGGGCTTAGATATAATTTTTCTAAACAAATTGAGTATTAATATAATTAATTGAATTGACCATTGCCATAATATAATTCATTATATTAATGAAATACAACAATTTTCTATGTTTTTTTTATCACGATTTATTCCTTCAAATTCATAACTAGTTTCGGCTCCATTAGAGCCTTCTAGAGATGATACAGGAATAAATCGTGATAAAAAACATAGAAAATTGTTTTATTTCATTAAATTGAGATTAATATTGAAATTAAATTTCTCATTAATTGCTAGATCATTTGTTTGTAAAATAAAAACTGTATTTAAAATACGAGTATTATAAACATATTAATATATCTACTTGTAATATTTAAATTACGAATTCTATGATTGAATTAAGTATATTTTCATAATTTATTATGGCAGTCAAGGAGTTCACGTAATAATTTTCAAACAGTCTACATACATCGTTTCAATAAAATTAACATATGTAAAAAAGTTTTCTAGAAAATTACTTTTAAAACTGAATTGAACGGAATGTTTAGGTTGTGTATGGACCAAATTGAATGTATTTGGGCGGCTGATAGCGAGTACTTTGAGAAAAAACTTATTTATTATCTTTGACGGCTTAGAATTTTTTTAAATGTGCTATTTTTGTTGAATCAAGTTTGTATTAATATGTTTTAAAAATCAATAATTATAGGATGATTACATGAAGAAAGTTTTGGTTGTGGTTTTATATAAAATTATACACAATTTGTAGTTGATTTTTACTTCTAACTCAAAAACTTGTTTTTTGATTTTTTTAAACCATTGACATAATAATAATAAAAAGCACAAACATCACAAAATAGTTAAGGGAAATTAGAAATACACAATGTCTTATTAATCCATCTGACTTTAGCATCCAAAAATGTGTTTAATTAAAAATATGCGAGTGTGTTTGGTTTCGAACACACACAGTAGCAGTAAAACCTTTATTAATACATTTACATTACAACTACACTTTTTTTAAACAAATTTCTATTAATCACTCACATTACACATTATTAAAAATAATGTAATTTTATTACAATATAATTATACTGAAAATTAAATGTCATCGTGAGAGTCATATTTTTTATCCGTCTTATCTGTTCACAGCTACCCTGCCACTCCACTATACTACCTCCTGCACGTGGATACACAATCCAATGCATACAGGGAATGCAAGCGGCTTCAATCCAACTCATTCCCATCCGCTCATTGCCTGTAACCCTATCAGCTCCCCTCAAATTGTTACACTTTGAGCTTCTCCGGTTTTTCTGATAAACACCTCAATATAAAAGTTTTTACTTAAAAAATGGCACAGCCAAATCATTGTCATACAGACCTTATATAATAGTTCTCACATAGTGGGCTATCCCATTTAAAATTTTTGAAAGGAGTTTGAAGGGAATGGGGAAACTGACACACAAGCCAACAGTATGTCTGAAAATGCTTCCATCAAAATAGAAATTGCCGGTATTTTAGCAGTTTTGTGACGTCAGATGTCATTTTAACACTTTATTTTTAAATTGGTAGTTTTTTAATGTGTTTGAAATGTGTATTATAACGCTTGCGGTAATTTATCACGTTTGTGACGTCACGGTTTTTTATCCCATGCCTCTATCAAGAATTTTGTTGAAAAAGAAACTAGTAACCATGCAATAAAACTTTTCTTAATTAAAAATGTATGACTTTTGTGGAAAGGAGGTTATTTACTTTTTACCAAGGCAGCAATTTCTTAAAAAATACGAATGTTGAATTCTATGACGCCGCTACATCTGAGAAAGTATCATTCATTAGAAATATCTGGTTCAATATTTTTCAGTTTAAAGCTTAGACTTAATATTAAGCAATGATCGGTCATGTCAGAAAATCCACTCTCACACAAGCTGTAGTACTGAAGGGTATTCAAAATGTAAGAGTTTTGCAAGTTGTAGGTTTTCTGCACAATAGCAAAACACAACAAAAATAAGTTGGTGCTCTGAAAATGTATGTTCCAATCACCGGTACTTATCAAATTGAAGAATCAACTTTGAAGAGTAAAATCTTTCGAGAAATATTTTGCAAATTTTACTTTTACTTTACATTTACTTGAGCACACAAGATATTTTGTACATCTGTGCGCGATTATCTCAGTATGTACTACTTAAATTACCCTTTTTGAACTTTTTGTTAACGCACTTGTGTACCCATGCAACTCAGACATAGTAGCCACCAAGATTCGAACTTTAACTATTCTATTTCGACTGTTTCTATTTTTGATGTTAGATGTTGCTAAATGTTTATCACACCGTTTGATACCGATAAATTGTTTTCTTTGGCAAAATTGCGCAGAGAACATACTCATATTTTCTTTCTCTGTTTCTAGTATTATTAGCTGCAATTTTCTTTTGAATGCTAAAATTTTATTGTTAAAGTCGAATAGAGAATTGTCAGTTCCTTGTAAATTTAAATTTAAATCATTTACCTGAGCAAACATATTTAAATAATCAATCCTCATGGGCAAAACGATCATTTTTTTAATTTTCTGAACCTATGAAAAAAAAAACAATTATGTATCTCTGAGCGCATTTCAAAACTTGACTTTACCTTGAGAGCTATTGTACCTTGGTGTAAAGCAAAAGTGTTTTATTGTCATTTTCCAAAAAATAGATTTACACAAACTGATACAGTTAGCCAGAGTGCACACACACACAAGTTTATTACAGATACATCTAATTTTAATTATGAGTGTAGAAAGGGTATTTGAATTGAAAAAGTTAGACATTATGTTTGGCTTTAGCGATAGATTTTATGGAAAATAAATAGAATTATTTCATACTTTTATCAATTTATCGCGCACCGGTAGCTTGACATTTGCGTACCGATACCAGTACCCGTACCACTGTTTGGGAACGTCTGCTCTAGAGAAAGTTTTATAAGTTTTTATGAAACCTTGAAGTTAAAAAATTTTAAAAAATGGCTGCAATATAATTGACACTTTTAGTTGTTACAAAACTTACTTATTATGTATTTTTAAAAGTAGAAATTAGATAAAATTATATTAGTTAACAAAATAGTAATTTTACCAACATATGTTTTTTTTCAATTTTTATTTTGTGAACAAAACAAGTATTAAGACTGGAATCCTTATATATGTTACGGCCCAAAATCAAAATGCGGTCATTATCAATAATGATTGGCCATAATTAGACTAAACTCTTTGGTCCATATCCGAAATAATATTAAAACATGAATATTTCTGGCTTTAGCCGGCCAATATTAATAATGTCCACTTTGATTTGGCCAATATTAATTATGCCATCTACCGATGCTTTCACTATTGCAATGTAGGGCCTATTTATACATGCGGTCTGTCATCTTTCTTCTTGTCGGTTATTCAGTTTTTTTCATTTCTTGGGGTATTATACTAACCAAACATCACCTAATCTAACCCTATTATGTCTTATCTACAATAAAATGAAAATAGAATGGCAAACTGTAAAATTATTGTTATTGCTTATTAATAACTTTCTTTAAACTACACATTACACCTTACATTAAATGCAATGCTAGTATTTCTATGATGGCCCAAGCCACGTGCGTAACGCATAATGGCCGGCCAAAAAACGAAATAGTAGTAACTGCAGTATTATTTTAGGAATAGACCATTATAATTGGAACATTCGCTTAATGCCAACCAATACTGATAATCTACCAATTGTGGACTTTACAACTTTCAAGCAACGTGGAGTTTTTTTAACGGATGATTACTTCAACATTTTTAAATAGCAATCCCTGTCGAGTTTCACTTTATTTTAAAGACAATTAAAAAAACACATTCTCATAAACCAAAACCCGATATCTTAATTCTTTCAAGAATTATGATAGGTTGATTACCAAATGGGAAAATAAAATGTTTTAATGTGTTTTGCATGTTTATTTATTACGATTTTTGTAATATAAGTTCAAATTGTCGACTTTTTTTGGCCTTACACTCGTAAATGGAATTTTGAACCATCAGGATCATCTCCCTAGTGATATTGGTGGTTTCTTCAAGTATGCGATTCTCATTACTTATTGGCTTTGGTTTTGTTTGTGAGTAAATTTAATAAGCTAGAATAGATAAATCCGGTCAGTGCACAGATGAATTGTATGTTTCAAAATGGCAGCATTGTAATTTGCTGTTATTTTTGCTAAGGGCCACACAATAAACGGGGAATATTATGCTAAGCTTCTATAACAAGTGGATAAAAAATTAATGAAAAAATACCTGATTTGCGTAATAAGATGATTAGTCATCACGACAATGCACGTGTCATACAAGTCTGGTAGCAATAGCTCTGTTTGTTTGTATATTTGGAACTGTTCCCGAGCATGTTCCGCTGTTCGTTTGCTCCAAACATGAACTTTTTACTTCACCTCTCGAACAGGAGTAAGCAGTTCAAGTTAGGACAACCAAAATTTAAAATTATTATTTCTAAAACGTATATTTTATTGTCAAATATGTTATTATAACTTGAATTTTAGTATTAACCGAATTTGTATTAATTGCGTAAGTTTCTATTTTTTTTTACTTTACTCTTTTTACTCCAACTTGTCCAATTTCTGTTTGTTAGTACAGTATAATTCATGAGAACTATCTTGAACTTTGATGTCATAACGGAACTTCTTCGGAGCAGTTCCGACCACACAAACTAACAGGCTAAATGGGAAACTTAAATGCACCGAAATATAATCTGTTCCAACATCCACCTGCTTTTTTTTCTTCTGGCGGTTTTTCACGAATAAAGAAGTAAAAGTAGCTGTCGACCATTATTTTGGAGGATTTCAAAAATCGCACTTTTGTGCTTTGAAACATCGTTTCTACAAAATGCATTCATCTTAACGAAGATTATGATGCAAAATAAAACATATTTCAAAAACATATTTTATCGTTCATCTTTTAATTTTGTGAAATTGTCAAAGCACCCTTGTATTCTAAAAACGCTAGACATAATGCCGATCTTTTGACTATTCCTCTTGACTATTGCTTTAGACGTCAGTGGAATACGTCCAGCTCTAGCTAAATTTGTCGGAGCGACCAGTGGAAAATGCATGGCTCGAGCTTTTGCGACTTAGTGCTGCTCGGAACAACCAGCGGAAAACCATATAAGTTTTACTTCTACTGTGGTCCAGACACTATAAATATTATCGTTGTAACACTAATTATTTTTGGCTATTATTTGCAGGATTACCAAAAATTACAAATAAAAATAACTAGAAATTATTAAAGGATTTTTATCCTTAAGAATGAAGCTCATTCTAGCATTATTTTTATGGCGTGAATGTCATTCAAATCAGGCCTCACGCTGTACATAAATCGACTGATTCAGGCGGCAAATTTCCGGGGCTCCAAATCGCGATTGGAAGAGCTGAACTTGTTATATGCAATATATGCAGATAGATGCGTGACATCCGTAATTATTTATTAATATTGTTGTTAATCATTAATATCATATTTTCTTCTTAAAAAATTGCAATTGATTTACCGACTATCCACAAAACATTTAGAATTATTTAGCAGAATCTAGTATGAATCCACAAAATTTCTTTCTTTTAATAATTTAAATGTCAAAGTTTTGATGTTAAATTTAATAGTTATTTTATTAGATATTATTAACATCAAAAAAAATTTTCAAATATCACTTTTTTGTATTTACAAATTTAAATTCACTAGTACACATTTCTTGTATTTTCAAATTTTTGTTTGTGAATTAGTTAGTAGAATTTAGTTAGTACTAATTTTGATGTAAGAGTTGCGTTAACTTAACGTTTTAGATTAAACTATAAAGTTACTTAAGATATTTCATTTACCTTAATAAATATTTTTATAATTTATAAGTATCTTTTGACATTTGTTTGATATTTTTTAATATTTTGTAAAAGTTTTGTAAAATTCTTTAACGTTTCTAGACACTTTTTAATATTTCTAAAACATTTTTTGCTGTTTTGTGACCATATCATTTTACATCAATTTCTTAGTTTTCAAGTCAGTCTTTGACATATATTTTTTATAACTTAAACTTTTATATCTATTTTGTGTCATAAATCGCAATTATTAATTTTTTCAATACTCAATTCTTAAATTTTCTGTTTTTCTTACAAAAACTATAAAATATTTTTGTAAGTTTTTAATTATTTTTTTCACAATAATCAATGTTCAATTTTTGGTAAAGAAACACATTTTTGTACTCACAAATATTGTTTATAAATTTTCTGTACAACTTGATTTTTTGTCATCTTAAAACGAATTTTTATATTTTTTGTGTTATAGGTCCAATTTCTAATAGGAACTTAGTGATATAAAAACAAAATTTTTAGTAAATTTTGTGTACAAATCTTAAACATTATAAAAGAAGTTTTACCAAAATATTAATAAAAAAATGCATTTTTAATGAAATATCAGCTAAAAATTTTGATTTGAAGCTAAAATTGTTTTTTTTTCACATTTTCTGTAAACAAAATTGAGTATGTTTATATTATAATTTGTCATTATGGCAAATTTATATACTAAGGCGCAACTTTTAATAACATTTCAATAGTAAACACCATTTGGAGTGTGGATTCAGGCAGTAAATGATTATAAATAAGAGTTAGACTTAGGGCATGTAACAATATTTCAGAAGTCTTGTTGCAGATTATAAAGATCTAGATCTATTAATTTAATGACTGATTGAATGTTGAAATTCTATTTAATCTTAAAACAATTGTAATAAACAGTTTTTATTGAAATATAATTAATCTAGATGTTTTATGTAAATCATAAATAAAACTAGCATGAAGTCATAATGTAATTTCATTTAAATTTAAATCAATTATAAATGATTATATATTACTTCGAAACAAAATAAAACGTTGTATGTACCAGAACCATAAAATAGATTTATGTTCTAAATACATAAATAACTATTATATTTGAAAAATAAATCACTATAAAAATAAAATAAATAAGTAATAATGACCGTTAATATTCAATTAAGCGACAATGTCTATTTTAAATTAATAGGTATTTTTTTGTATTTATAAAATTTACTTTATTTATTCCATAATAATTTATTTTTACTAAAAAGTTGCAATAATAGAGTATTATAAAAAACAAAAAGGACAAATAAACAAAAAATACTGTGTGTTGGCAAATTTGCAGTTTGTTATCAAACAGATGATATGGACCATGTTGCCAGATGGTAGAAGCATATAATACCAATGTATTAAACAAAAGAGCTGAAAAGAGGTGACAGTTGGTCGCTAAAACGCATTAATATGGCCATATGTGTGCAAGCAGATATGTAGATCCATCCACTCCTAGAAAATGTAATAAACGACAGCAGGCGCTGTTAAATTTTATCTATAAAATTATAGAATTTATAGTGATTTAATTATTACTATTTTATAAAAAAATTTGTAAAACTAAAATTACTTGTTTTATTTATTTTTAATAATGAAGTACCACATAGTAGAGGTCGAAACCATACTGATTTTTAGTGTACTCATACGGTTTAAAACAGATTTTAATAAATAAATTGAAATATTTAAATATTATATCTTTGATATTACTCACAATTCTATGAGTTGAGAAGAAGTTTTTCAATAACTGTAGTAAGATAAAAAATTCAAAATTTAAAAATGCATAAATTAAAAAAAATATTAGATTTTTAAAACATTTTTAAGAATTGATAAAAAATATTTTTTATATTTCTTCATTAAGGTGAATATCTATCACCTTAATGAAGAAATATAAAAAAATATAAACAAGGATGCAATGAAGCTTATTGAACGTAAGAATTTTACATGTATAATTTACTGCTAATCTAATTATTTTGGGCAAAAATTGCTGATATATTTACATATTATTTTAATATAGAAAATAAACAAATTTATCGGTTTTTTTAACATTTAACGTTTTTTTTAACTTTTAACCTTTTAACAGTGAGTGTTACACTACTAGTAGTATTAACTGTAAAACGCAAGTTTTCTTTGGCATATGTCTACATGCAAAGTAATTTGTTTATGTCTTTGTTAGAGGTAATTTCATAAGTTAAAAACGATAAATTGGTTTATTTTCTATATTAATAGTAATCACTTGTGCTATGTAGTGAGGAACCCTTTCTCAAGTTTGTATTATTTTAAGTTAATAGAAAATTAATCAAAATATGTAGTTGTATTAATAGTTCTTCTGATGTGTGTGCAGATTGTTTTTTTGTAAATTTATTGATGTATAAACATTTATTCTATGGCTCTGCAGCCGGGTTTATTGGAAAATTTACCTTCACCCGTAAGCGGCGTAAGGGTCAATATGCTGGCGCTACTGCGCGTACTAACTACAAGCTTTGACACGATGTTTATACTTCTTTTATGAGTACACTCAACACAATTATTTTTTAGTAATTATTTTATATGTAATTTTTTATAACTATTACGCCTAACACAAAATAAGACGGATAATGATTTTAAAATAAAAAATGTCATGCAGTTTTTGTACTAAAATTTGGACAACTTCATTTAAAAGTAAAATTAATTTTTGTATGCACTCATTCTAATTTAATTTTTTTTTATTGTTATTTACTAATTAATTACAACTTCCTTTTCCAACTATTTGTTAGGCAACATTTTCTGATACGGTAATTTAAAAAGAGGTGGCAAAACTGCTTTGGTTAATTAAATTTTAATGCAAGGTAACTATTTTAACCCTGTTAACATTTTTTAGCATGTTTTTAATAAAATAATGCAAAAAACATATTATGAAAGAATTTATTGTGAATAAAAAATTTATTAAAAAAATAATTTAACAAGAATTGAAAAATTAGAAAACTGATACAAAACGATAGTACAAAAAGTACATTTAGGTCATATTGGGCACCCTGTGTACCTAAATCTTGAATCAAATAATCATGACGTCATCATATAATTTTATTTAAATTTAAATCAAATTATATATAAATAATTATTTAAAAATAAAATAAAACGTATGTATCACGGGCATAAAATAGTTTATAGCGCTCAAACATTTTTCCGATTCCGGTCGGGTTTTAAACATTTCCTCACGTTATAGCGCATGTTTATGCTCTTAATACATAAATAACTATTGTGTACTATATTATTTTATCCATTTGACTAACCTTGGCCGTATTGGGTTCCTATTATATGATAATACATTCCCTCCCCCCCCAACCAATAGAAACGCAGTTTCAAAATAATCTATAGTTTTATTATTAAAAAGTAGTTCTAATATGCAATCCATAAGCAAAATATCAATTGTTTTGGCCAGCTGTAACTAATAATTAAAAAAAACTAATTTGCTGATTAGGCCATATTAGGTTCTAGGTCATATATGATGTATAGTTAGTTTACTTATTATTATTATATTTGAATATAGTCTCATTTGAAATTATAATAGTTGAATTCAGTTGGATACCCTATCTGTCATTTTTAAAAGCCGCAAATATAAATATCTTGTTTCTTAAGCTGTAAGAAATAAGACCTGCGACGAATGGTCTGATCCGATATAAAAAATAAGAATAAAATTTAATTTATTAAAGTACATTTTGTAACCCCCAAAACAAATATGTGATGAAATGAACAGGACTGGCGACAATTCATTAGACTATTTTATTAAACGAGGGCGGCGGACCTGATATATATTAAGCGATATTGCATCCCCAAATGAGATAGGGGTTCCGTAATGAATATATGTAGTACTCGGAATGGCACTGCTCCTTACGGGTGGTTGCACTTTATGGAAATTAGAGTGTGGAATTTCATTATATGCTGTGACTCATGTCTCATAGCATTTCATTTATTTAGATGTAAATAGTGATGGGGCTTGATTAAAAGTAGAGAAAATATATATATATATA
>JARJEC010073216.1:0-17767 GCA_030264575.1 Tachinus sp. AB-2021 | reverse complement strand
CGATGTTTTAAATAAAATTGTTATCTGCATTTGCACGTTCCATTATTGTCTTACAAAATTCCAGTCTACGATAGTGGTCTTCAGGGAAAATTTCCTAATGGATTTGGATTTATAGGAATGATATTTGTGTTTTTTTAGAATCTTGTGAACGTTACCCACACTAATATTAGTTTCTACTTTCGAAATTTTACGAATGAACAAATTTGAATCTTCTCCGATCATTGAACACACCATTATTTGTTGCATTTCGGCACCTTCACTTATTGTGGATGTTTTATGGCATTTACAACCTACAATGCACCCTTTCTTCTTAAAATTTGCAAATATTGCTGCTATCGTCGACACGGAAGGTATCGGGACATTTTACAGAAAATAAATCCATAAGTCCTCGATATACCCCTCTTGCATGCCATCGTTGAACATTTTTACTTGAACACTCGTAAAAATATTCACGTATTTGACATGCACTCGGGATATAAGTACTGACCATTTCCCGAAGAAAATTTCAGAAATAATAAATAACACAGATTATTTCCCTCACAAAATTTCAGCCAATCATATTAATAAATATTATCAAAATCACCGAGCAACGAACTAAATACTTCCTAATGCACCCACCTTGAAAATACCTGGGTATTTGCTACATGTGCATGAATCGGAATTACCTTGGAAATGAGAACATATCAGATTTGTAATTTTTTTGACATTGATTAATCATAAATGTATTTATTTATATTGTTATAACTGGTTGTTACCTAGAAATCAAAACCGTGCGATCGCACATATTACAATAATATAATAATTTGTGCAATAAATACTCACAGTCTACTGCCATTCCCCATATAGCAACAATGTAGATTAGTATAGGCACAGAGGAAAAATCATACCATAATAATAATACTGTGATCAGGCTCTCTGAATTTATTTTCATCATTTTTAGCATTGAACAAGTAATTTCAATATGTTAAAATTTAAAAAATTATCAGTGTTGTTAATTTTGAATTTTAGGTTTAATTATTTTTTGTGCACCAGCCATTAAATTGTGCCAAGATAACTTTAACTTTATGCACAAGTTCTTCATAGTTAGAGCCCAATATTATAATTGAGGTATCATCAGCATTTTATATGTTGCGGAAGGTCATTTATAAATAGCAAAAATAATAAACGGACCATTATGCTCCCTTGCGACACCACTTTACCAATATTGTATTTACCCCGGTGTTTTATTTTTAATTTTTACAGTAATTTCTCTGTCTTAAATAGTATTCAATCAATTTTAAAACGTTTCCCCGAATACCTATGCATATAATTTTTCTTGTATAAATTGAATGTCAATGGTATCAAATGCAAGAGATAAGTCAAATAATATTGCTAGGACATTGTTCGTTTTTTTGTTTATTTTGGTAAAAATACATTAGGTAAATTTAATACATAGTAGCCATTTCGATAGATATACTTTTCCTGAACCGTGTTGCGAATTTGATAAGATTTATTGTTAATTCAATAAATTCTGTTTGCAATTAATCTTTCAAATATTTTTGAAAATGAGCTTAAAAGTGCAATCGTTTTTCGTGTATTGGAACTATGACACCAACTTTTAATAAATCAGGATATTCTACACATCTAATAATTTCATTTATAATGTAGGCGAGATGTTTCAAAATGATATTTTTATTTAATTTCATAATTTGAATTGAAACTTACTCTAAACTAAACTTTACTCATTTTATTATTACATTCAAGCTTAAGTTAGATAAATATTATTTCCTTTTCTATTAATGTTTAGGACCCTAAGATTCATTTAAACCTATAATTTCTATTGGCGGCAAATAGACGCGGCGCAGCTCGCCCGCCGGAGGCTTAAGCAATTGAAGTTCTTTTTCTTCATTTTACTCGTTTGTAATTGCACTGAAATTTTAACTACTTTTCATTAAATCATTCTTCACAAATTATTCGAATAGTATCGTTTTTAAAAGTTTTCTTTTGTGTATAATCGCAAAACAAATTTTGTTCCAGATTATGCAATTTGTCATACTGAAATGCGTACTTTAGTTATGAATTTAAAAACCTAGACGAAATTCGTTTTTAGATTCATTGTTCAGTATTGTTGAAATAAAAAAAATCATCTCAGTTAATGGAAAAAAAAACTTACTTTTACAAACAAATAAATTTATAATATAATAATGCAATTCCTACACTCCCGCTTCTTTATAGTCATGTCTTTTGTTTGAACTTTCTTTTTCTAAAACGTTTAGTTTTTTAGATAAAAATTCGTAAAACGTTATAACGGTTTATGTGGTCCATCCTGTATATAAGAATATAAATCCATTTATTGGTTGACAAAATGAAATTTCAAAGTCATACATGACCTAAAAATTATTTTGAATATATATATATATATATTTAATTATTATATTCTTAATTAAGAATGTAAACAAAAAAATAGTACAAAACGCACTTGACAGAGGGCAATTCTGTCACTCGTCGGTTCGGTTATTCTCGCGTTGTAGTCGAATTTGCAAATCGTGCAGAGCTGGGCAAATTCTTAAAAGTATTTAAATACTAAATACTTTTTTAAAAATAAAAGTATTTAAATATTTTTAAAACTACACATTTAAATACTTTTTTGTAATATGTACTTGTTAGACCCCTTTTATGCAGTGCGTTTTCTGTCGCGTGTCGCGCGCGATAAAAAACCTTTCAAAAACCTTTTTTTTAAACCTGTCTTTGAAGTATTGGCCATTCCCGTACTTTACAAACACTTGGTATACTATACTACATATTTTAAAAGTACTTAAAATACTTTTAATACTATTTTACAGTAGAAGTAGTGTTAAAAAAATTAAATATTATAAGTAAATTGTAGTATGATAGCATCATTATATACCAATACTTATAGTTATATTAATATAAACAGGAATATGCTATCCAATGTATTGGTTTTCTTCACTTCGCTTTGGTGCAAGATAAGTTACTGTAATTTAAAGATTTCCTAATATAAACTTGTTAATAATGTATGCAATATCTTACCTCTGATGTTCTGTACTTCTATCCTACATTGAATAAAAAATAAAAAATAGTAAATATATTATTTTATTCATAAATATTTATAAAATTTCTTTAAAAAATGTAGTGCAAATGTATAAAATGTATAAAATCTTCTTAGAAGATGTAAAAATACATTCAAAATAATTTCACATCAAAATATCACAAAACAACTTGAATCACAACAGAACATATCTAAATAAATAATATTAAAAATTCCTTATCAAACAATAAATTCAATATACAAATACATTTTATCATAAAACAACAGGCAAGATGATTGTGATCATATTAGTTACTATAAATAATATATAGTGTAAATATATCACTAGATTAAGTGGAATTAATATAATCACATTTATTTAAACCAAAATGGAGCGTGTTTCAGCGAAAATCTGATCACAGTGAATTATGAGATTTTCAATTAATAATATATCAGTTGTCATATCAGGCAACATTGATAAAGACAATTCAGGTGGCCCAATAAGAGTAGGCGCAAACACAGTTGCTATATTATGAGGATTCATTTTGTTGATAGCTGAATGTTGACTAACCCTGATAACATAAAACCGCAGTGTGTAATTATCAAATTATTACACATAATTAGAATAAATACCTTTTCAAGTGGTTCAGCATAAATTTCAATGTGTCATAATGTGCTTTGGGTAATGATGTCAGCGCATGTCGAAATCCCGAAATTCTTAAATCCTCATTTTTGGGTTCTACAATTTTTCAATTTACTCAAAAAATAATTTAACTAAAATAATTATATTACATACTTAAAGCTTCTAATAATAATGGATGAACAATGAATGTTATCAATGGAATTGGTAACAATCTAAGGTATAGTTTTAATGCACCTGTAATTACATTGATATTTGTGTATTTGGCTTGGCTTAAATCTGCCTTTTCTCCATCTGAAAATATAATCGAATACAATATTTCGTAAACCCATTCATATAATAGAATAAAGGAAAAATTGCTTGGACCACGCACCAGAAGTAAAACTTTGGTTAAAACTATACTTTTTTTATTAAATTGACATTACTTAATCACTCACATTATAAATTATTAAATGTGACTCAGGACATAAAATCTTTTACTTTCTACATAATACTTTCAGTCAAGTTTAAAGCATTTGATACAAAAATTAATTGGTTTCTTAATTTCTAAGAAATAACTCTGTATATTTTTGTAACATGACTTTAGCCATCATAAAAATTTGTAATTTAAATTTTTAAATACAATTTATAGAAAATTTTGGTGCATAATGAATACTAAATGTATGCTTCTAATACAAGGGTATACAATATATGATATAAAATATTATAATAGTTACCTTTATCCAGTGCCATTTTAATTGAATCAATTTCTTCGGCAAATCCACTCAATCTATAAATTCCTTCTACGGTTAATCCGCGTGCTTCTACTTCAGCAACACATTTTGTTAGAACAAAAGGTAGAACTGCATTATGTGCAGTGAGCAATGTAGTCAGTTCTATGCCAAATACACCTCTCAAATATTTTAAATCAGGTACGCAATCATTTGGAAACTTTTCAGAACATTTTCCTACAATAGAGAATAATAAAGAATACCTCCTATATCACATAATAGTAGCAAATGAATATTTAAACAGGAAATATAAGCAAATGCATCTGTAAATTACGTAGTAAAATCAATATATTTCATGACATCTGTCGTTTTGGCACATCTTTCAATTTTTAGGTTAGATTAAAATAGTAACTTTTATATTTGATAACTTGCTTCGACACGAGGCTATAAATACGATCAGTACTAACAAATTAACTTTAGGATCGCTACTAACCAACGGTAAATTTAAGTAAAATAAATTTGATAAATGTGGAATTTGCCAACTAAATTGTAATGATTGTGATACTATTTACATAGGTCAGACCGGAAGATCTTTCAAAACATGCATCAAAGAGCACAAGAAGACTATAGTGGATAATAAAAATTCCACAGGGTTCAAGAAACATTGTATTTCTAATAACCATTTCTTTAATGAGAATGAGTTCAAAATTTTATACACTGAAAATAAGGGTATTAAATTAAGTATACGGGAAGGATTAGAGATTAAGAAAGCGATTATACAGAATAAAAATGTAACTAATGAACAAACGGATGTCTGGAATTCTCCACTTATTGATGTCTCAATAAAATTTAAGCCGTAGTTAGAGTATATATAAGTTTTCTTGCTTTGTTAATTCAGTAATATTTGTATCTTGACAATGATTGTGTGAAATAAAAAACATGTCAAAATAAATTCAAATAAAATACAGTAAAACATACACCAAGTGCCTTTTTATTGTAAAATAATAACGATAAAACAACGAGTCTTCAAGCAAACATGGTTTCAATAATTTTAAACCTTTTTATATAAGGAAAACAAGTTTTCCAGCTAATGCTACGTTCACACAAACAAGTAAAACTATACATGTCGCTATCTGATATTATTTGCCAATTTATTTGCATAGTGTAAACACTCTTCTAGAATACTCTCATGCATTTCACAAAACTTGAGGCAAAAATTGCTTGCCCGTCTAAACACCATGTGAGAGTGCTCTCAAAAGTTTTAGACTTTCTGAAAGTTCCGTGCAAGTAAATTGTGATTTATTTAAATATAAATAATAATTTTGATATTATGTTGCCATGGATTAATACAGTTTGTAAGTTGTAATTTTGTAAGTAATGATTTATTATTGTTTTATTTTATTACATAAATTTTTAAATAATTACTTGCTGCAAGTACTCGCGTAAATAACTTGCTCATATGTAAACACTCTCTCGCAAGTTTTCTCAGAAAGCAAGTTGTGTGAACCTAGCCTAAAATATAATACCTTTTAAATTTTTTATTAAAACTTTAAAATGCAATAACAAAATTATCGAAAAATCTAAAAACATTCCAAATAAAATTTAAGAGTAATATTTTTAATTAATTGTTTGATTTAATCTAGTATTCTGATAATCAACGTTGCATTCTATATTTATTTTAAATAATAAATTCATCAACTACTATTATTACTTGCCAAGTTATAAAGTAGCATATTGTAATTTGAAACAACTATTATGATAAAATTATATGTGTTAATTTTTCAAGGGTAAGTTTTGAGAACAGTTTCAACTAATTAATAGTTAGTGAGTTCATAATGTAGGGTAGGCTATAATTAGCAAACATTAAAAAACTAGGTGTATAAATATTGTTAGTTTATGTGTCAAATTATTTTTGTATAATATTAATTATTATTTAAACTATATAATGCCAGGTAAGTATGCAGTAGCCTCAAAAATTAACAACTAATACCAATCAATATAATTTATAAAATCATAAAAATAAAGTGCGTTATTATTTATTATATTTAAATACGAACCATGTGCAATCATTCCGCAATCATCACATTTGACACCCTGTGCTGTAAACCCCCATAAAAAATTTCCACATAATTCACACCAATTTAAACCTTTGAATGTATTAACTTTAAAGACATGGAATTTTTCAAATTTCTCATTTAGATTCGGACTCAAAGGCTGCGAGAATGTTGGATGTTTTGCTATTTGAATATTATTGTTTCTGTAAGAATAAAACATTTTGCTATTAATAATGTAAACTTTTGCATTGGTGAATTACTACTGAATTTAATTATAACGATTGAATTATGATTGTAATGATTGTAGGTTGACTAATAAAAGATAATTTTATTAAGATACATACCTAGCATATTCCTTGCTGAGTGCTCGTAACTTTCTTTTATTTAATGTCATGTAAGGGCTTTCTTGGTAGTTTACAGTTGGAAGACGTTCTAAGGTAAGTGGTACTTTTAATTCTAAATACATTGTAACTAATCCATCGGCTACTAGTGAACGAACACAATCATATTTCTTTTTTCTTACAAATATTCCAGATTTCGGATCATAATATAATTTATAATGATGAATTTTATCATTGAATCTAAAATTAAAGTTAAATTTATAAATCATACTTAAATAAATATTTTAGGTGTAATACTTAAATAATAGAAAACATTTGAAATACAGAGCGGTTTATAAAAAATGGCATCATAAGAACTATCATTTGACGGTAAAATAAATATTATAATTGTCATAGCAACGATTAAGCGTTTGTCAACTATTTTTTCAAATGACATTTTTTATCATAATTCATTAAATTCTGTCTTCCTCTTTATATTAATGTATAATTTTTATAGGATTGCATAAAAGAAAAATGGAATAAAAATAAAATAATTTTATTGCTCTTAGAAAAATCAAATTAATACAAAAAAAACATTTTGCAAGAGTTCTTCAAACTGGCCGGCATTTTATTCAATGGATAGTTGGCATCTTCTAGAAATGCTGGGCGTTGCATTTATTGAAATATATCTTATATAAACAAAAATAAATTAAATTTATTTATTTATGTCAATAAATTTAAATGCTTTTTGTTAAAGTTTTTGCAACTCTATAAAAATTATACACTAATGTAAAGAGGAAGGAAGCAATTTAATGAATTCAGACAAAAAATATACAATGTCATTAAAAAAACAGTTGACACACGCTCAGTCGTTGCTATGGAAATTATAATATTTATTTCATTGTCAAATGATAGTCTTTACAATTCCATTAAAAACTGTTTTTTGTTTTTAAAAATCGGATAATAAATAAAGAACTTACAGCTCTGGCCGTTTTTTATAAACCATTCTGTAAATTACATTAAATTATATTTCTTATAATTACTGAAACAGCTATATTTTCGGTTTAATCAAATATAACATCATTTTGTCAGTGTCTGAAAATAGTTAAACCACTATTTTAAGAAAAGTATATATATACAAGGTAAATTGAGACATGTCGCGCTTATACCGAAGACAACTTTTTACACAATTTATTGATTATTCATATGAAACTCTACTAGAAGATGTTGTAAATGGCAATTTGACTGTAAAAAGTCTTAAGAAAGGTTTTTTGTGACTGTTAAATTTCTATACAAAAAATAACCAAAAAAGAGCGTTTTTTAATTTTTGTTAGGAACATAAAAAAATTAAATAAAAGCAATATAGTGAATTGCATAAGGGAATATAAATAGTCGGAGAATATATTTGTTTTTCCTAATGAAGAAGATATCAAAACAGTAAAAACTTCTACCATAAGAAGAAACTTATTATAATGTTTTATTAATTATATTATTTTAGATCCTTATTTTAAAATATTGTTCTTAATTAGAAATAAAAATTCTCAAATTCCTGTTTTTGTAAAGAAGTCGAATATAGTTTTATTCAATTTTAGTAAATAGTTTTAAGAGATTTTTACAAAAAAATTTTATACGATTTTTTAAATATCATATACGATTATTTTTTAATATCTCCATTTACCACCAGAATGTATAACTTGAAGTTTTTAGCGATTTACATGTATGTCTCAAATACCCCATTCTTCAGGTAACTTGAGACAGCTCTAAAAATATTAATTTTAGAAAAAATATAAAAAAGTCATACCTTACGATATACCTTACCCATTTGCAGATACAGTGCAATCCTATTTATTTTTTTCTAAAAGTTATTGTCAATATTGTCTCACAAGTGTCTTAAGTAACCCCGTTTGATGGTACTTTGTTAGTGAAATATAAAAATTTAATAATAATAATAAAATTTTACAGTAACTATAACATGTATTAAAATTACTTACTTACTTACTATATGCTTACAAAAAATTATTTCATTCTGGCTTAAGTCAATTTCTAGATACGATATGTAATATAAATTAACTTAAAAAATGATGACTCATGAGTCAATAGAGAGCAGTGTTTCCCCAACCGGTATGCCGCAGCTACGTGCAAGGTTTCTCGGGACTGTTAACTCTCCTAAATAATAATTTATTTTATATTATATAAGTAAATATAATTACTTTTTAACTTAAGTGTTTTTGCAAATATTAATTGTGTAACCTTTTTGTAAATTTTATGACCTTTTGGAATGAATATAATCATTTATAATCAAAAACCCAATAATTTCTATTTTCCATAAATTCTGTTGTGCCACACAAAATTTGCTATTCATAAAGTCTGCCACGTACAAAAAAGTTCAAGAAACAAGAGTTATTGCAGAGTAAAATGCGATGCGGAAATCACTGAGGAGCTTTTATGAAAACTAAAATAATTGTATGCATTTGGTTGTTGCTTGTAACAGTGTAGATTTGTATAATTGAAGTGTGAGCTCAAAGAGCGATGTAACTCGCATATTTTACAAAATTGAGTTTTTTGCAGAATAATATTGTATGGCACTTAATACAACTGCCTAAGATAAGAAATCTAACAATTTAAAATTTTTGGCCAATTAAATAAAGTATTTAGTTTGTCATTATGGTTTTACATGTAAAAACGTTGTTTTGTTTTGTGCCTCCTGAAAAGTAGACAGAATATAAGTTACAATGTTCTTTGAGCTTTAAGAAAACTGTTAAAAAAAGTGGCAGCAGGTAGAAAAAACGCGGCAAAGCGGCGTTTAATGGCTTTTAAATTTGTATTAATTTGTATAAATGATGATATGCAAATAAAATAGAAGAGACATTATTCGTAAATAATAAAGGTTTACATGATAAATATAACTTATGTGCATGTATTGTGAAAATTCCATGAGAAAATTTTACCGATTAACTTAATACGGTGCTCTTGATAAAGTAGTAAAATTACCGACCGGATGACATTCCATCTACCTAAGTTCTGCAGTAAAATTACAGCTATATAGCAGCTTTCAACCATATGAGTTAGTTCGTCAAAAATGACGCTAGTTTCTCCAATCGACGATAGTGCGCAATGTTGCCATGCCAAAATTTATTAGATATTTTGTTCACCAGATCGCATACCATGATCTGAATTGTGTGACTAAATAAATATTGCGATTTAAGTTGGAATAAATAACAATTTATTTTAATAACAATAAATTTATTTAATTCTTATACTATTTTATTTTATTAAGAATATCTAATATAAGCTTGTCCAATAGTATCGATCATAGGTGATAATAACTTATTTAAAACAATGATAATAATTTAATGTTTAAAAATAGCAAGGGGTATGTTTCGAAGAGTACAATTCTACGCAAAAATATTAAAAATAAATTAATAGATTGAAAAGACAAATAAATAATTTACAAAACATGTGAGTAACAAATTGCGTGATTTCAACCTTTGATATTCACATAACCACATTTGATTTATTATTGTATGTTGTATTAGTAAATTATTTATTAGTCTGTTAAATTGATTAATTTAATTTTTAATAATTTTAGCGTTAAAAGCTCCCCATAACGTACCTACTACTTAAGTTATTTAAAATTAAAACTTTTTAAATTAAATTTTTTAATTTTTTTTTTAAAAGCAACTTAAGGTTTTGATTATTTAAATTATTTATTTCTTTTACTAATTACTTGACTTAAGGTTTAAATCACTTATTTTTAACCAATAACTTTAACATATGGTTTAAATAATATATTATTAACTGATGACTTAACTTATGATTTCAATCAGTTTCAAATTTATTTATTTTTCTTGATTTAAATCAAAATGCATGATCTAAATCAGTTATTTTAAAATAATTTTTTTAAACTTGTTTTACATGAGGGAGAGATCGTAACATATGTTACTCTTTCATATAGTACACGCATGAAGTGTATGCCAGTAACATAAGGAATAGAAGAATAGAATAATAGTATAGTGTAGACACTGTAGACTGTAGTATTATGCGACTTTTAATCTTTCAAATGAAGTTATACCATATTATAATTATTAAAGAAAGCAGACGAAAGAAAGCCTATTTTAAAATCTTTTAATTTAAATATATGAAAAATTAAAAATAATATTGAGACAATAAATCGAAATTACATTGGTTTTTTAAAGTGTATCAACACTATTCATGAAGTTACCATTCACAAAAAAATTGGTAAAAGTTAACTTATAAGTGGCAACATTTTGATTTCAGAAATGATAATTGTGATTTAAATAATTTTGATTTTTAAAATGGTTTATGACTTAAGACTTGATTCATTCTAAATGATGATTTGTGACAGCTCTGATTATATAATAGCAACGCAACAATGTTTTTATTTTAATATAAATATAGAGCTTATTATTACCTAGCGAGTAGCGAACAACAATGTTTTTAACGATCATACATGCATTAATAGGGTATGGTGGCATAGAAATTGTCCGACTATTAGCAGTATAATAATATATGTATCTCTATGTAGTATCCCTACATTATTGACATGTATTTCAGTAATGTGGCCTTGTACAAAATTTTCATATAAGAATGTGTACCGTGCGCACAAGTAAGTTGTGCATTAACTAATATAACACTGCTATTGCACGGTACGAAACTTTAGTTAGCTAAATGGCGTCTGCGACTTCTTGTAACAAATACTTTAACAATTAATGCATTAATTCTGTTGTGCTACTACGAGCCCTCCTATCAGCATTATTAGCAAATTTGAGATTTGTGGCCAATGAGAGCAGTCCAGAGTCCCCCTCTTAATCAATTAGTTTTTTTGTTGTGTGAGTTTTAATTTCTGTTTTAACACAGTTTTAAATTAGTTTTGTTGGTTTCGTATTTTATGCTGTGTGATAAGTTATTATATAATATTGTTTCTTTTACTAGTAGACTTTTGTTTAGTTTATTAGTTACATTTTTTATTATGTGTATGTTACTTTTTCTTCTTGTGGTATAGCCGTTTATCTCTTTATTTATTTCCAGTTTTATCTTGCGTTTGATTCTACTGGACCAAGTAAAGGCTAAATCGATAAATCGCACAAATCACTTATGGTGTAGATTAATTGTGTAAGCAACTAATTAGTGAAGTCGATCATGCAATATAAATGCATTAGATAGACTGGAGATTAACTAGTATAGTAAGATGACCCGATTTTAACATTAGTAAACCGACATCATTGGCGGAGGTGGAGAAAAATAAATTAGTCTAGAGTATTCTGGAGCAACAAGAATGTATTATCATAGAATGCAAAAACTCTGTAAATACGGACAATTGAGAGCTCTGGGGCTGTAACTCGTGCTGCTTCATTGCTGCAACTATGCCCACGGTTACTAGAATTGGTAATTTATCAAAATTTTGCCGGTGAAAAATAAGATTTTTTGAAAATATTTCATCTGTCAATTGGCGGTTGTTTTGACACTTTTGGTGATATTTACTTTAACTGTAAAAATAATACGTTTTTTAAAGCATTTAAAAAATTTGACAATCTTAAAATACGGCAGACAAATAATAAAGACACAATTTGTAAAATTACATCTTAGTCAAAACTATTCAAATATAGTAGTCCCAATATTTTCTTCCATTGAAAAGTATCCTCAAACAGGATAAAATAGATTGGACTAAAGATTTCATATATAAAATAGTAACCTTACATGTTTTTAAAAAATAAGATTTCATTTTTAACACAGTAAAGTAAAAAAGTATTATTTTTATTTTTTCAAACTTCTTTAATTTTTTACTATCTTTAGATGTTGTGAAAAATGGTTTTATAAAAAATTATCTTAAAATAGTACAGTGAAATCTCTGTTAAACAAACACTAACGGTGCAACTGATTTTGTCCGCTTATTGGAGGTGTTCGTTTAAAAGAAAGGTAAACACATAAATGTATGCCGGTGCATTCTAAATTCATGGTTATAGGAGTTGGCTGCTTATTGGAGATAAGGCAACTGGAGATTTCACTGTATATTATTTTTATTCAAAACGAATGGTTGTTGTGTGCCCTTGTTATAAACAATAAAGGAATAGTATTTTTATTCAAATATGTTTGACAGCTATGTGTTATGCCACAAAATTAAGTAGTGGTGAAAAGTTGTATAGAAAATCTTAAAGTGAATTGCCACTAAGAAAAAAGAATTTTGTTAAAAATCATGAGATTTGTAAAAAAAAAGGAATATTGTCTCTAAAGTAAATGGTTGCCAAATCATACATTTTGATTGATTAAGAGAGCACCAACAAACCTCCTGTTTACTGCAGCAGATATAAATAACATAATCATTTTATTAGTTCCAAACATTCCTTCGAAGAAAAAATAGGGCAACTTTGGTAAATATCGTCCTGGCTAAAATGTGGTCAAGTGAAAAGGATGGGTAAGAAAATGTCCATCCTTCCGGACAGACTTTTTTTAGTGGCAACCTAATGCTACTGTGAACTAATGAAGTACTACACAGTTGTTTAAATAGCATACTTCATTGTATTTACAGACAATACTGACATTCCTAACAATTTTGATGTGTAATAAAAAAATCATAAAAGATGTGCATTCACGATTTTTCTATGCTATGGCTCTGCCTCAGAGGTTTATTTGAAAATCATCAGCATCACCTGTATAAGTAACATAAAAATGTACATATTTATGTGACCTGTATGTGAGTGAGTTTAAAATAATTATAATGAGGGGAACTCTCCTTGAGACCATCAACCATTTTTTTACATCATGCCATCCACCTTATCTTGATTTGTTTAACAACAGTAAATGATTAATAAATGACTTCTTTTTAATAAAACAAATGATTATAATAGTAAACTATAATAATCATAGACAACCTACATTATATAATATTGCAAATTTTGATTAAAATGTTTGGTTTGTAAAGCAATTCTTAAAAAAAAGCAATTCTTTTTAATTTTTATTACTGATAAAATGGATTATAAAATCGGCTCTAATACATTAAAAGCCCGATTTTTGATGTATTTAGATAATGTAAGTTTTGATTCCAAGTGACTCATCAAATGTGCACATTTTGAAATTTTGTACTTTTACTTAACACGCGATTGATAATTTCAAAATATGTAATATCTACTTAATTAAAAATCAAGATCACTTGCATTTTTATCTGTGGAAAATTTGCGATATATAACACACTTTGCACTTTATTTGTTTGTAGCAATTGGCAGCTAATCACAGATGATATGTAATTTTTTGACAAATAATGAAGTTTGAAATAATATTCATCATTGATTATAATCAATTCGTCATGACGTCATAATACAGCTAGTGCTAAAAGCGATATTGTCCCTAACTATTTCATGATACATTTACAAAGTACACCCCCATGATAATAATTGTAAAATCCAAACAGCGCAGAAACAATATTACTTTTCGCTATACTTAATATTAGTATATAGAGAATATAAAACAAAATAGAAACTCGTCCCAAAAATATTAATGCCAACATAAGCCATAATATGCATAAAGAAAAATTATATTTTTCACTTATCAAATTTTTTATTACATGCAGCAATATCAAAAGTGTACTAAAAAAGTAGTAAACTTACTTTAAACTTAAAGTATGAAACTGTCCATTAGCAGATCGACTACTTCTCACTAAATATGCACCGTTTGGTTGTAAATGTAGCAAAGCATTAGCCTGGATGTGTGATATGCAGCCATGGTAATCTCTTCCTAAAAAATGTGGAGTGTCTGGTGGACATATTTCGCAAATAATCGGCACTGGTATGGGAGCACTCAATTGCATTCGATACACTAAAAACAGACAAAAATGCAAGACCAGCAAAAATACACTGAAAAAAACTATACTTATAAAATATCAGAGGAGTACTTTCTATTGAATCCCAATTTCAATTGAGAAATGCAATTGCACATTAGATATAAATATTAAAAGCAATAGGTGTTCTAATAAATATTATTAAAACAGTTACTGCATTCTAGAGCAATAATTTTTAAAACAAGTGGAAAATACAGTTTTTGCATTAATCGGAGCAAGTTTACTAAAGTTTACACATAAAAATTAGTTTGTCATCAAAACAATTAACCCAATTATAGTAATTTATTAATTAACATACATTTTATCACCTCCACCAACCTGGGAAACAATTGAAATTCGCATTGTCTGTATTTAAAATAATCTAGAAGGCTAATATCCATCAACACTATCACTATTTAAGAAATAAATAAATATGTAGGTTATGTCCCTTACGATCGTTTTTCCAGACTGAATGGACTGGAGATTCTACTTCAAGTCCCATTATTTATGTGAAACCCGACTGATATCGAGAACAATTAAAAGATAATAAACAATTTCGTTGTGTAAATACTTGGCAACATTTTCACAGTTTGTTGACACTCTCATTGTTTAGCTGGAATCCCGTCATTCCCGTCAGGGATTTTTACTTACGCTGAGATTAGTCTAGTAGGAGAGGGGAATATTGATTCTGAGTTGGTTCCGAGGAGTTCGGACTGACTCATTTCAAATTGAAATGAACATAATTAAACGCATAAACACGGATAGGTGGGTTTCGCGAAAAATTTAAATAGATAGAAAGTTTTTTTAGTTTTAATTGTAACCGTAGCCTTGGATTGAAAGGAGAATTTTCACAATTAGAATATTTCACAATTAGCATAAGTTTGTTAGTGAAAGTAAAATGCAACAATTAAAAATGCTTTTAATAATTTATTGCGCTTGTGGTATTATTACATTGCCTTGATCAAGTACAATAAATTATTGTTTCATTGTAGCTACTTAATTAACAAAATGTTTTGAAATTATTAGACCGTGTGTTGAAAACCATAAAATCGTAATGTATGTATATAAACTGGTACACGTCTTTCTTCGTGTCGCAAATTATTGACGCCTATTATAGGAAAAAATGTGTTGAAAACTATAATACTATTAAGAAGTTTCTAAATAATTAACTTCATTCTTATAATTATTCAAAATTACGTACATAGTTGCTTGTTATTCGCCTTGCGCTATAATTGCTATAAGAAACTGAATACACAAGATTTTTTTTTTTTAGAGAAAAATATATAAATAAAAATATATATTTCTGTACGTATGTACGTTCATGAAAAATTATAATATAATGCTAATTCTACTTAAAGAATTAAAATTTTAAAATTCTAATATATTTTTTAAATTTTATTATTTGTATTGCTTACTTGTTTTACATTTTGTTATACTTTTATTTATTATATTATTTAGAAAAAAATCGGATTCGACCGAACAAGACCTGACTTTTATTGAGATAGGACGGGAACCGAATCACTAATTAAAAACAATCGCGCCGCCAGAAGAATAACTCATTTAATACAAATAATTATTATTTGTATCTATATGTACCTATTAAATAATACATCAATTATGTAATGTTCTTTTTTTACGTAATATACATCATTACTGCTCTGAATGGAATAATATGACAGTTCATTCGATGTAAATTACATCAGGCGATGGAATATTATTATATATGTAATAATATTCCGCACCAATTGATCTGTACATTAAAATACAAATACAGATACATGTCAGAATTGGTTGTACACTGAGAAAAATAAATAATGAAATCAAGAACTTAGAAGTTCAAGAAATTACGCTATAAATTTTGCGCAAACAGGTTTTATCTTGTTTTCATATAAATAAAACGTTACTTTAAAAATGCACTAATGAAATGAAAATATTTTATATTAATAACAAAAACTATTATTTTTCTACAAACGTAAAAAAAAGAAAAGAAGAGTTTACGCATCACTCTCAATACGCAAAGTACAGCATTTTTCAGCGTGAAAAAATATTATCTTGTTTTGCGATAACAGTAAAAAACATTTTTTAACCCATAACCAAATTTTTTTTTCACGGTTAAAAGTAAAAAAATATTTTTTTCCTCGACCGGTTAAATATGTGGATTGTGAGCACCTCAATTGAGGTGAGAAAGTTCAGTTTCCCCACCTAGAGGAGAATGTAAATCACGCACAAATTTTTATGACATTTGAAGTTTCTCAGGTGTCCAAATCAAAGCCGCCTAATTTCTCTGTCAGAAATATAATTTCACTGTTTTCAGTGAAAAAATGGTTTCCAGTAGTTTCCATGCATTTAATACTAAAATAGCGTTGACATTGACAATGTCAGTAGTATTATATGACAATATAATATATATATATATGTATGATATTTTGATTTAATTTTTATAATTTTATTTACATAATTTCTTTTTTTGCCGTTGTAGAAAAATGTTGTTTGTAGTTTGTGGTCAAATTTGTGCTTTTGTATTTAAGTAAATTTTCATATAATATTTTATGTATCATTGGCGAACATTTTCCGCAAATAAAATGTAACAAACCACGCAAATAAAACGTTTCATGAAACGTTTAATATTTCATAGTTAACTTAAACAAAACAAACGTAACAGTGTTATAGGTAACCACTGCACCACTTGGGTGGCTACAACGGAACACAATTTTTGTCAAAAAAAATCAATAAAAGTTGATATGTATTTAAATCAAGAGTGTTTTACAGCATATTTAAAAAGTAAATGTTCCAGAGGTTATGATAAGAAATGATAAATATTTTTTAGAAAAGAAAAAATCCATTGGCTCGACTGTTTCTTTGTCTCAGGTGTGAAGTGATTTGTCCATGGTTATTAATCAACGCAAAAAATTGGCATTTTCACAACGCTGCTTTTGTACCAATGTGAGCATTTTGGGCCCAGCTTTTTCATGACCAAATTTTCTGTTATTACAGTTAATACACGACGTGTACCATTTTTTTTAGTGCCTACCATGTCTGCTAACTCGAGCACTTTCAGTCGACGATCATCCAATACATTTTTTTAAATTGTTTTCATCATCTCTGCCGGGGTCACCATTTGGTTGCGATGTTCGTCCTGACAGCTCGTATGGCATCGTTTCAAGTAGAATCTAGCTTCACTTTG
>JARJEC010073207.1:0-10849 GCA_030264575.1 Tachinus sp. AB-2021 | reverse complement strand
TTATAAAAGAAAAATTCTTCCAAACTCCCCACCTTTTGTGAGGGGAGAATTTGAAAGAATTTATATGATAAAAAGCAAAACTTGTAAAAAGTATTTACACAAAGTTCAGGATAGTCCCATATATTTAGACAATACATATTTAAATTTATTAAATTTGGGTTGTGTAATTTGTTTACCACTCTCATCTAATGGGTACTAGCTTATCTGTTCCTTCTTTTATACCTAATTGTAGATGAATGGGGTAAGCATATATATACTTGAGAGAGCCTCCTCCTTCTTCTTTGAGTCTTAGCAATGCTGAGCCATATCCGTTGTATTTCTTTGACTCTAAAGTTACAAGTTTTCCATCAGCCGAAAACACTAAATTGTAATCTTCTATTTTTTGCCATTCATTGGTTGGGTGCGACGAAAACTCATTAAATTTTGCACTCCAAGACTCTAGCTTCTCTTTGTCGAAGGATCTGTAGGATGTTTTCATAATTTCTGTATTTCTAAAATTGAATATGTCTTTTAAATTTTCAAAATCCTCCTTGATATACATTGCACGAAGTCTCTTAAACTCTTCAGTTACCCTGTTTTCTATATTGGGAATGTTGCGTAAGTCAATGCAGTCGCTCCACCCTGTTATCTCGTACGATACGTCGGCATCAAACTCCGCGTTGTATTCATAGTAGGGGAGTCCTCCTTTGGGTACTTCTATCTTTGGCATTTCATGTATCAAGTACCACGAGCGATGTGCTTCATTTCCATTGGGGGCTTTGGGGGGATTATTGTCTAAATCTGAGGTTGAGTTTTTAGTTTCAGATTTATTTATCTTCATATCTTCCTCTGTAAGGTTTCTATAGCCTATAGTCAATGAGAAAGGGTTTGTTTCTTTTATAACTGTTCTGCCAGAAAAGGGTCGCAATATTATGCTTATTTTTTGTTTGCCCGATTTCAATATTCGAGAATTGATTGGTTGCATAGTTTTAGTATTGTGTTTATTCATCCATGTTTTATCCACGCAAACGTCATTTATGCGTATCTCAAATAGGCAATTACTAGAGCTGTATTTGATATAATAACTATTCTTAGCTGATGGAATAGAATCCGGTATATTGTTCTCTGTTGCAGATATTCCAACTTTTTCCTCAGTCTGTGATAATGCTGTTAAGGTTGTTGATAGCATTATTAATATTAAATATATTTTTTTCATCTATTAATTAATATTGCTACAATTTGTAGTGATATAATATTGAAGCTAGTCCTGTACCTTCTTTTGCATTGGCATCCGAAATTCCATTCATATGTCTGATTGCTTATTTTGATTTATTAAATTTTGTAATGCATTCTCCTCTTCTGGATTTAAGCTAGACTTGGGTCTTGTGCAAATTTGTAGATGCCTATATGAATCATGCCAAATTTTACCTACAGTAATTTTTTTAATTTGAATGCTTGTTGTCCTTTATGCGTTTCTATCTCTCTATCTATGGTTGTATTAATGTCTTTGTTTACACCAAAAAGACACAAGAGTGTATTTCTTCCTGTAGCAGGATATTATATTAGAATTTCAATTCGAGACAAAGATACTAAAATTGTTAAAACTACAGTTGTTTTATTAAAACTAATTAAAGTGTAGTGTTTAAACTCTGTTTTGTGTCTAAATGATTCCATTTTCATTTTATTGTGTTATAATTTATTAAATAAAGTTTGGGCGCAAAAATAATTACTATATTAGTCTAATACAATAAGAGTTGTGATGTTATATATATAAGTAGATTGTTATAAGAAATAATCTAAAATGAAAACAGAAACATGAGAATACACATACAAACAACAGAAAACACTAGTCTAGTTCCTTTCAACTATCAATCCAAACTGGTTGGAGTGTTGCACAAATGGTTAGGAAATAATGAACTGCATGGAAATATTGCACTTTATTCTTTCTCCTGGTTGCTGAATGCAAAACATACGGATGGAGGGCTTAATTTTCCGAAAGGCGCACAATTCTTTATTAGCTTTTATGAGGAACAATATTCAAAGCAGATTATCCGCTCCATACTGAGTGACCCGGATATGTTTTGCGGTATGGTAGTTACCGATGTAATTATTGGAGACACACCCAATTTTAGCGAAATATCCGTGTTTCGCCCTGCCAGCCCTATATTTATTCATCGCTTCACCGATGATAACAACAAACATTACACCTATAATGACTCAGAGTCGGGGGATTTGCTAAAGGAGACTCTATTAAGAAAGATGAGAGAAGCAGGTTTGGAAGAAGATGAGACCTTACAAATCAGATTTGACTTGGACGACCCTCAAAGGAAAACCAAATTGGTACATTATAGAGATATTAAGAATAAAACGAATCTATGCCGAGTAATAATTGAGGGGAAGCCCGAAACTAAAGCTTTTGCTTGGATTGTGGGTTTGGGGAGTTCTACGGGAATTGGTTTTGGATCATTATACTAAAGAAAAACAATATGTACTACGTCGTAAAATACACAGGAGCTTTCGGCTTCATAAAGCCATGGACAGCTGTCCGTGATAGTGAGACTTATTCTCAGCAATTTCTTACACCTTCTATTATGGAAGGAATAAGGCAAAAATTGGAGGTGGAGGCTATACTTCGGCACAAGCTTTCTTATTCATCTGTGGATATTCAGCAAGAACAAACTCAGACAAGAGGGTGGGAGGTTAAGAAGAAGTTAGGTCAGGTGGTTCGCAGTCTGTCTATTATTAATCGTGGCGTGATGGTCAACCCTATTCTCTATTTAGCATTTACCTCGGAAAAAGATGCAGAGAAAGCATGTCAGCAGCATATTTGCCTATGCAGGAATGAAGATGTCTTGTTGCCCGATTCCGATATACAAGTAATGAACGAAGAAGAGTTTAACGAAACAGTCGGTTTTGAATTGCGATTTGGCAAGAATGATAAATCTTTCTTAGTCGGTTTCAATCGGTTCGAAGAGGCTTCGCCAATGTATGGTTGGATTGAAATAACAGGGAAACCTGTAACGGGGCTATGAATAGATTCAATCACATATTAGCCAAAAGTCTGAAAAATGGAGGCACACCCTTAGCTGAACATCTTCAGGATGTGTCGCAGTTGGCGCAGATAATAGCAGAACAAGTAGGGCTGGATGCTTCTATTGCAGAGAAGGGAGCTGTTTTGCATGATGTTGGCAAAGTAAGCCCTTTGTTTCAGCAGACATTAGAAGAAGGCTTTCAGAGACCTCCGGGCTACCTCTTCCGACACGAAATAGCATCTTTGTTTTTTATATCATTACTAAATGATAAGGAAAGAGATGCAGTTATTGATATGGTGGTTGCTCATCATAAATCTATCTATGTGGGGCAGGAGGGTGAGCGAGGTATTCTCGACCTGAGCGAGCAAGACTCTAAGTTTATAGACAAACACTTGGTAGGGTTTGAAGATTGGAGTAAAGAGGCTTTGGAGATATTAGCTTACTTCGGCATCGAAACTCATCCTATAACCGTGCAAGAAGCTCGTGAAAATATCGAGTATGTCATAAAATATTGCGAAGACAAATTTGAAGAAGATATTGTTGGCTATTCCTTATGGAAAGGTATTTTGAATGCATCAGATTATATGGCTTCTGCACTAGAAGAGTCAGAGTTGGGTCTTCCAAATCGATTATTTACAAAACCCGATTTAAGCTATTACCATTCCAGAAAGTCCGATTTATATCCTCTTTCGCTGATGGGGTCAGATGATGATAGAAAGCACACTTTGGTAACAGCACCGACAGGAGCGGGAAAAACTGATTTTCTTTTGCGACGTTGTCGAGGTAGAGTATTTTATACCTTACCTTTTCAAGCATCTATCAATGCCATGTATCGGCGTATCAAAAGCGACTTGGAGGCAACCGATGCCGATGTCAGATTATTGCATGCTTCTTCTCGTTTTATAAAAGAGGATGATTCCGATAAGATAGAAGAAATCGCCATGCAAAAACACGTTGGTGCATCTATAAAAGTGTTGACACCGCATCAAATAGCGATATTGGTTTTTGGGGTCAGAGGATACGAAGCCTTGATTGCCGACCTCAAAGGTTGCGATATTATACTAGACGAAATACATACTTACTCTTCCAATATTCAATCCATTGTTCTCAAAATTGTAGACATTTTGGTGGATATCAATTGTAGGGTGCATATCGGGACAGCCACCATGCCTACGGATTTGTATAATCTTTTGTTCGAAAAACTCGGAGGAAAGGAGCATGTATATGAGGTGAAATTGGAAGATGCTGTTTTGCAGGATTTTAATAGGCATATCCTATATAAAGTTGATTCTTTGGAAGATGTGGAAGGCATTATTGAGCAGGCAGTAGAGAAGCATCAGAAAATACTCTTTGTATGCAACAGGGTGAAAAATGCACAACAGTTGTATAGAGAACTAGACGATGCCTATCCTTTTGTCAGCAAGATGCTTATACATAGCAGATATAAGAGAGGGGATAGGGCTAAACTGGAACAACAACTGATAAACGAGTTTAACAAAAGCGAAGAAGCTTGTATTGTAGTTTCCACTCAAGTTGTAGAAGTGAGTTTGGATATAAGCTTCGACCTGATGATAACAGAATGCGCTCCCATAGATGCCATGATACAACGATTTGGTCGTATTAATAGAGTGAGAAATACGACAACTATTGGAAAACTGAAACCCATTTATATACTAAAACCCGTGGAAAATGAAAGAGATGCCAAGCCTTACGACTTAGCTGTTTTGCAGGCATCTTTTGATGTTCTTCCTCATGAAAATGTATTGGAAGAAACAGAGGTGCAAGCTATGATTGATAGGGTTTATCCGCAATGTCAACCACCTTCTATCAAATTGCATGAGATATTTGATAATGGAGAATGGAAATTGCAGGAATTATGCCACAAAAAGAAGTCAATCTTGCTCGAAATTTTGGATATAGACTCTGTGAGTTGCATCATCCAAGATGATTTAGATACGTATGAGAACGGGGATGCCGATACGAGAACGAAATTGGAAATACCCGTCACTTTCAATTATAATGTAATGAAAGGATTGTATCAACTCCAATGTGGTTCACATCCTTATGTTATTCCAGAAAGTGCTTATGATAATGAATTGGGATTTCAGACCGAAAAGATTAATGATTCATCTACTCAAATTTGGTAAATTATGATAGCAGCAAATATAGGACGCATATTTTTAGAGGCTTATAACGAAAAGTATAAGGCTACGTATACGCCTAGGACGTTTTTTGAAGAGGTGTATTTAGAGCTGTTCTTCAATCATCCTAAATACTTGATGACTGCCGGAAACTCTCCTTTGGAGAATCCTAAAATAAGTTGGGATAAGATGCGTAAAGGAATGATACCTTACGAAACTCAAGAAAAAAGAGCCGACCGTATACAAAAAACGATAGATAAAATAGAGAATGAACCCGCGGATGCCAGTATTGCTATAGGATACCCTTCTCTTGGTCTGATGGCTACTACCTCGGGTCAGTTAACTAATTTGGAGTTGCCCTTGGACAAAGACGATGCTTACCTGTCGTGGATAGGATCGGGCTTGGGAATAGGAGTGCAAGGCGGATTGTCTTTTTTCTTTACCAATAAACACATCTTGCTAGATGTATTTGAGGGTTGGGAGGTGTATCGTAAGTTTTTGAACGAGAATGCCCAGCTAAGAGGTAATCAAATTAACACTTGGAACGGTCAATGGTTGGCTCATAGATACACTAAGCTGAAATACAGAGAGAGTAATAAATCAGCAGGGCTGGAAGAATGTCTTGATGAAATGAAAGATGGGGGCATGGAGGTTAAGACTCAATCTTGGTCTTTTCTCGCGTTCAGATTAGCGAAGCAATATCCCAATAGTACAGAGACTGTCTACATCTATAATATCGGGCAAACGAATACCACTATTGGTTTTATTATACTGGATCTGCCTCAGATAAAAGCAACGGACGAGTTGTATGTTAAATATTTTGGAACAGAAAATAATGAGCAAGTATTGAGCTTGTTTGGTACAGGTATAGGATTGAGAAAAGCTTGTCAGATGGGCGCTATCGGCGTGAATGCACTGGAGCCTAAAGGCTTTAAAGATTGTGTGACTAAGGGGACTATACCCAAGTATAACGATAAGAATGAAGAACAAATAATTAGTTTTAATGTATATAAAATTTGGTTGTTAGCTATGTTGAAAAATGAAGAAATGTGGGATAAATCCATACAGGTCGCTCAAGCTATACATAAGTATGAAGGCACAGCGGGAAAAGCGAGAACGGATAAAGGAAAGGAAGCTAGAGATTTGCTTGAAAGTACAAATAAGGTGTTATTCTTTGATAATTTAAGAATAATCATAGAAAATTCTGAAGACAAAGAGTTTTGGCAAGACTTTTTGAATGACATTCATTCTTTGACAGGAGATGAATATCGATATTATTCTGCTCTGATTCGTGTACAATATTCAGTATATAACAAAAAATAATAAACGAAATAACTATGAAACCATATCTTTATTTAAGATGTTTACGTCATGTAGACCATACAGTGTTTAATGTAGCAGATGGACAAAAAACATATTACGATCCAATATTTAACAGAAAATTGGCTTATTCAAGTGGGCAACAAGTAAAACGAAGCATTATAGGAAGCATCGGTGATACTCTTAATCAACAACCCTCTTCTGTGACTTTTGTATTCAACGCTCCTCAACTAAAGGAAGCAGAAGTTCTTTCATTATGTGACCCTCAATATTATGACCAAATATTAGGAGGATGGATGCAAACTGCTCAAAAAAAAGGAGATAGTAAATCCAAAAAAAAGGAAGATGTAGATGCAGGAAAGACTAGAACACTGAAAAGAAGAAGTCCTTTATCTATTTCAGCAATGCGTCCATTGCACCCTCTTTTGTCTAGGGCTGTACTAGAGGAAGTTATGACTTTCGACAGGAGAGATAAACCCGAAATTCACAAAGTGATAGTGAGGGACTCCAATGGTAGAGAACTATTGGAGTCGGAGATTCAAGAATTAACAGAAGGAGCAGATAGAAGTTTGTTAATGAAGTTTTTAAATCCGGCTGATAGAGCCTCCGGTCTTTTTATTTACGACATCGCTATCGACTTGCGCACTCTTTTTGCGGTATCTACGAATCAGCATGAGCCTGAATTGACCAAAGAAAAGATAGAAGAATTGAAAACGAAAGGATGGGTAGAAGGCAAAAATGTATTTGGTGATTGCCTCATAATGCCAAAAGCAGAGAGAGAAAAAATAATACCTGCATTGGCACATGCCTTGCTCAATTGGCGTATAACGTCTAATCAGTCTCGCACTTTTAGCTTGATGGAAACATTAGCCGTAGCCCTGAGTGATAATGCAAACGTGATTGCCGGAGCTATCAGAGCCAAATTGGATGATGATGGAGACAAGCCGAAGGCAAAGCCAATAATCGACGAATCAATAGGTGCAGATGTATATATTACCTTGCCGTGTTCGGGGTATGTGGTTACCACAAGTGAATCGGCTGATGCGCTCGAAAAAGCAGAAAAAAGGCTGACAGAACAATTATTGGCTTTCGATTACGAAAATCAAGTTGATTAAATTACTTGCATGCAAGTAACAGGCACACATATTAATTATTATTTCGTTTGTAAACGGAAATTATGGCTGTTTACAAACGGAATTAGTATGGAACATACCTCAGAGGCTGTATATGAAGGAAAGCTGATTCATGAATCAACTTATCCACAACGTTCTGCAAAATATGAAGAGGTAGAGGTTGGAGGATGCAAGATAGATTTCTACGATGCCAAGAATAAGATAGTTCACGAGATTAAGAAATCGGATAGAATGGAAGATGCTCATCTTTGGCAGGTTAAATACTATATATGGACTTTGGAGCAGAATGGTGTTTCGGATGTACGGGGTATACTCGAATATCCTACCTTGCGCAGTATAACCCATGTAGATTTTACAGAGGATGACAGAGAGCGAATAAAAGAATTGGTGGCCGATGTAGAGCAATTGTCATCGTCGGAAAACTGCCCTCCTTGCATAAGGTCGGGTATATGCAAAAAGTGTAGCTACTACGACTTTTGCTATATAGACGAACAAGAATAAAGAGAACCTAAGACTATGAAAAAAACGTATTATTTGTTCAATCCGGGTACATTGCACAGAAAGGACAATACCTTAAAGTTTGTTCCACTAGACGAAAATGAAAATGGAGAAGAACGCCCGGGCACTCCCCGCTATCTGCCTATCGAACATGTGGCAGAATTTTATGCCTTTGGTTCGCTCAATGCCAATAGCTCACTCTATAATTTTTTAGGACAAAATCAGATAGCAGTACACTTCTTCGACTATTACGAGAATTATACCGGTTCATTTATGCCTCGCGATGGTTTATTATCGGGGCGCATGATATTGGCGCAAGTGGCATTTGTTCAAAACAAAAAGAAACGACAGTTTATAGCAAAGAAGTTTGTAGAGGGTGCTGCTTTCAACATAGTCAAAAATCTGCGTTACTACGATAATAGGGGCAAGGACATGGAAGTATTTATAGAACGTATAAATACTTTTTCGGCAAATATTGACCAAACAACAGAGATTGACGAGTTGATGGGAATAGAAGGAAATATTCGCCAAGTATATTATCAGGCATTCGACCTTATTCTACATAATTTTGAGATGGGAGGAAGAAGTAAGCAACCTCCATCCAATGAGGTAAATGCTCTTATATCCTTTGGTAATATGATGTGCTATACGCAATGCCTAAGAGCTATCCATCAAACACAACTAAATCCGACAATCAGCTATTTGCACACTTCGGGCGAACGCAGGTATTCTTTAGCTTTGGATATATCGGAAATATTTAAGCCTATTTTAGTGGATAGGGTGATATTTAAGTTGTTGAACAAAAAAGAATTGCAAGCAAAACACTTTGATGCTAAACTTAACGGTTGTTTTCTGAATAGTAGTGGCAAGAAAATATTTGTAAAGGCGTTCGAAGATCGCTTGAACGAGACGATAAGACATCGAACATTGAAACGAAATGTAAGTTACAGACATCTGATGAAACTGGAGTGTTACAAATTGTCGAAGCATTTTCTTAATATAGAAGAGTATAAACCTTTTAAAATTTGGTGGTAGAACGATAATGTATATAATATTGGTGTATGATTGTGGCGAAAAACGAGTAGGAAAAATGTTGAAACTGTGCAGAAAATACTTAAACTGGATTCAGAACTCTGTTTTTGAAGGCGAAATAACAGAAGTAAAGCTGAAGGAGTTGATTATAAAGGCTAAGCAAATTATGGAATTGGATACGGATAGTTTAATTATATTTTCGGGTCGTTCCGAAAGTTCTTTGAACAAACAAATTGTTGGTAAAGAGTTGAATAGTTTGGATAATTTTTTGTGAGAGGTTGTCGAAGTGCATTGTTTGCCTCTAGTTTAGTTGTTATGTTATACGTAAAGTTCTTTGACATGCTGGTTACAAACAACTTTGGGAAGGTTGTCGTATGTCGGGGTTTTTTATATCTTTGTAGATAGACAACTTTTGTAGTGCATATTTGGATGTTTTGTTTTTGTAAAGCATTAAATGTAAGCTGATTGCCTTTTTGGGAGTAACGGCTTCTAATCGTACCTAGTGGAATTGAAATGAAAAACAGTAAGCCTTATTTGGCTCTCTTTGCCGCTTCTAATCGTACCTAGTGGAATTGAAATTAGGAAGGAACTCCTGGCAATAAAAGAGTTTGAAGCTTCTAATCGTACCTAGTGGAATTGAAATAGAAAAGAGAGCTTGCCGGAAAGAGCGAGTTTCAGGCCTTCTAATCGTACCTAGTGGAATTGAAATTACTTTGACGAATACGATGATTTAGTTGCTTTATCGTCTTCTAATCGTACCTAGTGGAATTGAAATAGAGGTAAAAAAGCATCTCAACGACCCCAATAAGCCTTCTAATCGTACCTAGTGGAATTGAAATATGGGTGAGGTAGCTAATATTGAGGATTTGCCGACACTTCTAATCGTACCTAGTGGAATTGAAATAAATGAAAAAGATTGTAATCCTATTAACGGCATTTATCTTCTAATCGTACCTAGTGGAATTGAAATTTTCTTGATGAGGTGTACAAGCTAACTGTAGCAAGCTTCTAATCGTACCTAGTGGAATTGAAATCCCTAACTCGTAGCCAGTTATTCCCTGCAATTAAGAACTTCTAATCGTACCTAGTGGAATTGAAATAAGTTCAAAGAGTAATCAATAGTTTAACCGGTGAGGGCTTCTAATCGTACCTAGTGGAATTGAAATTAGAAGGCATGCTTTTGTCCTTCCTTGTTAAACCATTCTTCTAATCGTACCTAGTGGAATTGAAATGCGGATGGGTCTACATTTAGATACCCTTTTCCTACTTCTAATCGTACCTAGTGGAATTGAAATTCTTGAATAAACAATCGCTCTATTTTTTCTCCAGACTCTTCTAATCGTACCTAGTGGAATTGAAATACAATCAGCCAACTGATTCAACTGGATGTGACTTCTGACTTCTAATCGTACCTAGTGGAATTGAAATTGTGTATCACTGTATACATTGATAACTATATATAACTTATTTGCTAAGGGCAGCATACCTCGTATTTATATTTCCGATAGAGAGGGGCTAGTGCATTATTTATACACCGACAACCCTATATCTACGTATGAGGATTTAAAAAATAGTATAGAGGATTTGCTAAATGATAATTAATAACTGATGTTACGCACCAGCTATTTGTTGTTTAATATTGTTTAGTTCTATAAATGCTGCTCTTAGCGAAGCCATGTATATCTTAGCCTTGATGGCAAAATGATTTAATGTT
>JARJEC010073114.1:0-26611 GCA_030264575.1 Tachinus sp. AB-2021 | reverse complement strand
TTTAGCCGTGAAACCCCACGCTGGCAAGGCGGGTTGGGGAGTTGGGAGAGCGTATAGATAATTGAAAATGTTTTTATTTTCAACAACTGGTGTGAGGTTCGAACTCACGATCTTTGGTGTAGCGGTCGAATGCCTAGACCCCTGCGCCACGCTCCCCCTTTTACAATATGTCGCATTAAATTGATCTCTATATATGTTTATATTTTAAAAACAAAAATATAATTTTAAAATAGCATAATTCAAATAGAATGTTGACTGCTTAAGTTCTTCGTTGCATAAATAGTTAAGATATTATCTAAAAATAACACTTTAATAATGTTTTAGTATACCAATTAATTAAACCGATAATGCGCTTGTCCAATATTAATACATTATACGACAATCAAATAAAGTTTTATTTATCGAGTGCTTGAATATTTTTATTAGTGCTGCATTGTATACGTGCCGAATGTCTCTACAAAATTGCCGTCTGACCCTAATCTCGGCCTGGTTAGCCGCTGCAACCACGGCCGTTGTTAATTTTATGCCGCTCTACTAAAACATACATTGAACTAAAATCAAATAGTTTGGATTAGGCACATCAGCTATCGCATCAGATTTCCAATTCCAATTTTCTGCTGCCACACGATCCATTTGAATGAATTTTCTGGGTATAAATATTCAGCGGTATTATTATTTTAAAAATATATTGAAAAAAAAAAATCAGCAAATAAATTACAAACTTTATCATGTAAAAACATCTGCTTAGGATAACCACTTGTTTTTTGACTATCTTTTATATATGACCACAAACAGATAGAAATTTCATGTATTTTATTTTCTGTGCCATTAATATAGTGATAGGATAATCTATTACTTAATTCGTTGCAACAGATCACTAGTTTTATATAAACGATGTTTGTGTTATATAAACAATGTTTTTCCTTTTTCTGTTTTATTAAGTTAATTGGTGCTTTATTAAACCACGCAGAATAATAAGATGATTTGATTACTTTTGTGGAAACATAAAATTCACTTTTTTTTTTTCAGACTGCAATAGCACACCACCACCTCTTGAATTCGCACTGGATAAATGCAATAAATCTCTTCTAAAAATTATAAACTCCTTCCATTTTAGTTCACTAGTGAGAATTTCACATTCCAACCAGATTTCAGTAATTATAATAACATCGTAATTAAAGCAATCCACAGAGTGCATAAGATTATTTATTTTAGTCCTCATACCACCAATATTGTGGTAATACACTTTCCGCTATGCTGTATATTATATTAGATTTTGGTACATTTTGGCCTACAAGAACTTTTTCAAAATAACCTTGGCAGTTAACGTGTTCAAGAAACCAAGTACATATTATTTTCTAAAATACTTTTTTACGTTCAAACTGTAAATTTTGTCTATTAGCGGTCCCAGATGTATATTATTCTGTACAAAAGTCCACCCAAATACAAAATTACAATTCTGAACAACTGAATACTGTTCCAAGCTAACTTGATAAAAAATAACTAACTACCTACCCAGGAGAAATATCCGTAGATTTAGTTGTGGTTCCCTTTTTAGTAGTTAACCAAGATGGACTCTCAACATGTCTAACATCAACATCTTTTTCAATATCAGCAGTTGATCCTAATTTAGAATCCAGCTTAGTAGCTCTAGTGGCATCAAATTGAGAATATGCAATAACTAATTGAGCTACTGTTTTCAAATCCATTGGATTTCTTTGTAGTAATTGTTCTAAACTTTTAGCTGCAACATCAGGCCGACCATTTCTTATATGATATTCAGCAGCTTGTTTGAATAGTTTTGTTAGATCACCAGTTTTCTATAAAAAAAGATAGTAAGAGTAACAAATTATGAAAATATTCAGGCATAAAATACCTCATGAGTCATATAATACAAAATTGCTTTCTCATAAATCTGATTAGCTACTTCCTCCTTTCCCAAACTAATATAGAGAGTAATAAGTGCACCAACAACGCCAGGTTTATAAGAATAGTCACCAAGTTTCTCAAGAAATTCACACGCCTTTAATTTTTCACCTTGCATCAACAACAAATGAACACATGTCAGATTAGTATAAATTTTATCATCCTCGTTTTCATGTTTAATACTCCTCAACATATCTATAGGATCATGTTTTGATTTTAAATTTGTAACATTAAGAGCATTTAAAACTTGCACTTGGACTTTATAATCGGGCCAATCCTTCTCAATAGCTTTACACATCTTAACACTCTGATCATGTTGGTGGATGTAATAATTGAAAATTGCATTATTCATCGCAATAATACCTCTACGATCTGAAGGTAGCTTATGAATAAGAACTTCATTTGTTGCTACCTTCATTTTCTTTTTTGAATCAAATACATTTTGATCCTTATTGTTTACTACTACATTGTTACTGGCTACTGCAGCCAAACAAGGATCATCAATCTTTGTTTTTAATGTTGCTATGTACATTTGTTGCGATTCCTTGACACGGCCATCTCTTTGATAACAATAAGCTATAAGAATCCTAAAAAATAAATAAAATGAAATACATATAATATAAAAATTACAACAAATTTTAATTACCTTATATGAGCCATTTCAGAATCAATTTCATCCTCAGTGGCACCATCTTCGTCAAAAGATTCCTTTAACATTTTTTCAGCCCTTTTAAGTAAAAACAATGCTTCATGATAACGTTCTTGATTAGCCAACAATAATGCTTTATTGTAACACATCTCATATGTATCTTCTTTCAATATTGGGAAAATATCTTCATTCTGTAAATGTTAAAAGATTTTTATATCTTGTATGATTGTCAAGTACGTTGTAAATCTTAAAATAATACAGATGACGTGGAAATTTATTTTTTTTCTCTATTATCTCAAAATTTAAACTATAAAACTATATGGCTCAATTTAATCCCAACACTTAAAAATATACAATTTATTATTTGCTATCAGCTCATATCATGCTTATTTTTAACATTAACAATAAACAATATTCTACATATACTTATATAACTAATACTTAAAACTAGGGTTCCAATATTCATTTACACATTAACATTTATACTGTGCTATTGGCTACATGTTATTTAGAGCACAATTGCTGCTACTGTCAATCAAGCAAGCATTTGGGAACATTAATTTTATACTTCGGTCTCTTTGATGATATACATACATTGCCTAACTTGAGTGTCATGATCCTGTAGTTACTTGGTTAGTATATTGGTTGTATACTCTATATTTTCATTGATTTCATTAGACTACGATGTATTATCTACGTTGTTCTCTTTTCTACATTCTTGATTGTCTCCAGATAATAGACTTTGATATTCAATACCAGGTTGCTTTTGTGTTTTTGTAATATTTTGGGTCAGGTTATGTTGCACATTCAATTCACTATTATCTATCCCCTTCTCATATTTGTTCTCATCCTTTCTACTGATTATCTGATTTGTATGTCTTTTCCACCTTTCCTCATCTTGCATTTTACACCAATAGGTCACCTTTCCAACTGCTTTGGAAATTGGATACCAGCTCCAGCTCTTATGGTTGACTTCTCTATAGTCACATATTACGTAATCGCCAGCTGCAAACTCTTTGACGTGTGCTCCAGATGCAGGAAATATCAGTTGGAGATTCATCAAGTCTAATCAAATCCTTAACTTCTTTCCATATAGCATTTCTGCTGGTGTTTTCATTGTCGTGTTGTGCACACTGTTTCTATATGCTAACAAGTATTGGGATTCAAGTATAAAATTACGATCTTTCTATTTACTGGATCTAATAATGATGCTTTGGGCTTCGACTTTACAGATTTTATGCAGATTTCTGCTAAACCGTTACTTTTGGGATTGTACGGAGAAATGGTAACATGTAAAATTCCATTGATTTTGAAGAAATGTTCAATTTCGTCAGATACTAATGATGGACCATTATCCGATACTACAGTGTGCGGAATGGCATGTCTTGCAAAACATTCTTGAAGTTTTTCGATAATTATTAAAGATACAACCTTAATAATAACTTCAAACCATTTTGTGTATGAATCAACAACTATCAAAAACTATATCTCATTGTTGTCAATTGATATCTCTATGCAGCTTGTAAATAAAATATCTTCATTGATTTCATCAGGTTCAGTATTCTGAAGTGGTAATCTGTATAAACAGTCAGCTATCAAGTTTTCTTTTCCTTTTACATGCATAATTGTATAATTATAGTTAGCTAAATACAACTCCCATCTCTACAATCAGTTTGCAGATATTTGAGGAATATATTTTTGTTACCTAATATTGTTGATAAAGATTTGTGGTTTTCAAGGTAAATTTTGTTCCAAATAAATAATGCAAAAATTTCTTTACACCCCAATAAATAACATCTTTATGTATTGTTGCATAATTAGTTTCAGCTATGCTATATGTTCTAGACACCAAGCTGACAGTGCTCTCAATCCCCATCTATAATATTACTTAAAGTGGCTGCTATGCCTTTTACAGATGCATCCGTTGTTAATACTATTGGTAAATTAGGATCAAAATGCAGTAAAACCTTGTTCGATGCTAAAAGTTCCATTATTTCGACAAAAGCTTTGTTGCATTCATTATTCCAAGGAAGTCTTATTTTTCTTAAGCAGTTCATATATTGGACTTAAAGTTTGAGTAATGTTTGAAATAAACTTGCTGTAAAAGTTAGCCATACCGATTAATGACCTTGTTTCATGTACATTGGTTGGGGGTAGTGCTTCTAAAATAGCCTCATCTTTATCATGATTTTTGCTAATATTCAATTGTCAAAAAATCTACATTTTTGTAACTTTACTTTTAGTCCAGATTCATCGATTCGTCAAAGTTTGTATTTCATTTTCATCTTTTCTATGCAAAATCAAAATATCATCTTAAAACAGAAAAATATTTTTGCATCCTTGAAATAATTGCTCCATCTTTTGTTGAAAATAAAAACTCGAACATTTTAGTCCGAATGGCAAACTCACTCATTTTAATGTATGTTATTAATTTGTGTTAATTAATACATTCGAACAGGTGGTTGCCCAATGGACGGTCACGACAAAAGTGTCATTTCCTTCGTTGCGTCTTTATTGGTGTAATGTGCATGTGGTTTTACATTTAATGCGCAAACACTACAATTCTGTAATTGTCGTAAACGTTGTAGAGCTGTGTAATATTGCTTGTTGAGTGAGACAAGATTATGCGGTTTAAAATTTCAACAAATAATAGGAGCCGACCGACTGGTAGGCACGTGATTTTATTGCTCGGTACTTTCAATAACCCAAGTATATATTATGCTGTTTTTGACATCTATTGGTGATAAAGTTCTTAAAAGACTGTATTACAAGTTTATTTAATTTACATTGTTAATTTTATGCCACATAAGCCTAAGTCGCCTTGGTACACAGAAAATATATGGTTCATGCACAACTTACAAGAACATATACCCAGCAAGCAACCAGTATGTTTTTTCAATATTAAAAATTTTGTAATATTTTATATTTATATTATTTATTATTTGTATATTTATTTTTTATGATTTTTGTTTACATTTTATTAATAAATGTAACCTGTTTCTATTACATTTTTATTGCTTGGATTTATTTTTAAAAAATGATTGATTTTTCGAAATTAGTCGTTATGGCTTCTGTTTGGTTTATTTCTTAAAATATGGAAACAAAACTAACACATCTTATGGGCACTTCTTTACTTAGAATGCAATGGCATTAGTTAGTATTTTTTTCCGACTTTACATTTTTGAGATATTTGATTAACTTTTTATTTTCAAATCAAAACTATAGTGCACTATATTTTTATAAAATGTAGAATTTTATGCTGATCTTAACGATATATAGTTTATTAGGTTTACAGTTACTAATAACAAATTCTTTTTTATTTTTGAAAAAATATGATTTTAAACCTGCCTTGGTGTGGATTTAAAATAATTTTTTTGTGTTTATGCTTAAAATTATTAACATTTATTTGAAATTGTAAAAGTTTATTTATGTCAAGTAAAATAAAGAAAACTTGTTTTTAAATAGAAATACCTATTTTATTTTTTTGCATAGTAAAAACTGCTAAGTTGATAAGATTACGCAAGAAACAATGTAAAACAAGTAAAAATGAGTAAAATCAGTTACATAAAATATCAGTTTATTAGCAGTTTTTTGTTAATCTCTATAGATTTTAATTTAATTAATGACAAAAAATGTAATTATCCATTTTTGTTAACAGCAAGCCCAATAAACTATATATCATTCAAATCAGGATAAAACTACATTTTATAAAAATACAGCGGACTATAGTTTCTATTTGGAAAAAAAAAGTTGATAAAATGTGTAAAAAATGTAAAGTTGGAAAAAAAATACTGGATGCTATGTAAAAAAGTGCCCCAAAGCTGTGTTAGTTTCGTTTCCATCACTTAAGAAATAAACCAAATAGAAGAAATAATAGAAAATGGGTAATTACAAAAATCACGTTTTCCTTGGAAACCAAAAATTATAGCAAAATCTGTTTACTACCATTAAACATATCTCAGAAAATTAGCTAAAGACAACCTTATCAGAATTCTTCTAGCATTTCTAGTTTCCGAGATAACCTATAGTAATGTCCGAATTTGGCTACCCTGTACAGTATTTCTGTCTAGTATCAACCAAAAAGTCATGAGTAGTATACTATAATCTGCTTGAATCAAAAATAAAAAACATTTTAAGTTAAGTTCAGTTTACTGAAGTAAAATAAATTGCTATAAAAGTTTGAATAAGTTACCTCAAATGGTGGAAAAGATGCAACTGCAGCTAAATTAGTCAATCGTTCCTCTTCGTAATCATCTTGCTCGATAGTTCTAAACATATCAGTATAAATTTTAAGGGATTCACTATAATCTTCAGTACGGTATAAAATTTGAGCTTTCAATTCTTGCATGCGGTGAGTTACTTCATCATCACGTACACTCTCAAGTACTTTCAGACCCTTTTCGGGAGCATTAGTACGATACAAACAGTACGCCTTTTCAAAATGCAAATTTCCCGAGAATTTTGCAAACTTATCCATTTGCTGCAAAGCTTCCTCAAAACGACTTAAATGTATTAAACATACAATTTTACAATGAAATGCTATATCATCATCCTGTGCCAGTGAAAATACTACAATCCTTAGATTAATAATTCCATATGTAATATTATAGTGAGCTACTTACTTTTATTAATTATCTTAAGAGCTCTTTCATATTCGCCTTTTTGGTCATATCTATAAAATTCAGCATATAAATTTGATATTGTTTTCTCGCGAGAAGGCTTTTCAGACATTTTTATTAATATTTTCAGAATCAATTACAAAATTTCTCTTTAGCTTTGAGATAGTGGAGATCGGAAATGTCACAAATTACCTATTAAAAAAACCAATGTGAACTTAGCAAGTCAGAGCCAGCCAGCTTTTTTCCGGAGACTGCCGATCGACGCGTGCTGTTGCCAAGTTCACCAGTAAAACCAAACCAATTTGTTTAATTTAAGTGAATCTTATTAACAAAAATGATTATTCAACAATATTTGAAAGATTTATAACTAATAAACATGTATTAAAACATAAAATAAAATTGTGTGTAAAACCTATAAAACCGTAAGTATTTTTATTTGAAATCATATTTTGTTTTTCAATAAATTTTGTTTTGTGCATTTTATTAGAGTTTCTAAATAATTCAAGATTTCACAAGGACGACTCTTTGGAAAATGGCATTTCCTCTTATAAGCGGCGCATGAATCTTGGCGTGCAGGTATTTTTATCTAATGAGGGGTGCATAAATCTTGGCTTGCTAGTGTGTTCCGGGTAGTTTAAGAACCTGAAAATTCATATTTAAGCTTTTTGTTGATATATCTTCCACCGGTGAAAATGTCATTCGAGCGTCTCGTTGGAAAATGGCCTTTTTCTCTTATAGGAGATGCATACATAAATTTTGTCTTGCTGGTGTGTTCCCCGATGTTTAGGGTTGTGAAAATTCATATTTAAGCTTTTTGTTGATATATCTTCCATGAGTAAAATTGTCAATCGCGTCTCCTCGGAAAATGGCATTTTTCTCTAATAGGGGGTGCACAGATCCTGACTTGCTGATGTGTTGCGGGATGTTTAGAGTCCTACAAATTCATATTTAATCTTTTCGGGCGTTTCATCAAAAATAACATTTCTCTCTTATACAGAGTGCATAAATTTTTGCTTGCTGATGTGTTTTGAGATGATTAGAGACCTGAAGATTCATATTTAAGCTTTTTGTTGACTTAGACCATATGCGATATGTATCGACTCTTGATCCTACCAATTCAAATTGACAGATACCCCTAAAATCAAAATCCAAACGGTTTACTGAATTTATGGCAGGTAACCGGTGCTACCAATTCAAGGTTTTACCCTTTGGATTAAAAACGACAGTAGCATGGTTTACAAGGTGTGTTGATACTATTCTGGGGCCTGATTTGCGTAGTTTTCCAGCTGCGTATACAGATTTATTTTTATATGATTTATTTGTTCACTCCAATACTTTTAAGGAACATCTGGTCCATCGTTAAAAACATTCAATAAGTTAACCAAAGCTGGATTTACACTTAAATTTAAAAGAAATTCCTTTATTTGTAAAGAAATAACATTTTTAGCTTATGTATTATGGCAAAAGGGTTTGCGTTCCAACCTTGCTATAGCACAAGCGGTATTTTTTCCTGTACCCAAAACCGTGAAGCAAGTTCGCACATCCCTCGGACTACATAATTATGACCGAGCATTTTGCTATAATTTTACTACGCTTATCGTGCTATTGATATATCATTTACCCAAAAAAATGTATTGTATTTCCGAAAAAGAAACTGTATTAACTTACTAATCCGTTTGTGGTGTTAACCGATCATTGTTTTTATCATATACAGCTAGCTGTGTCTATTATCGGCCGTATAACACGGTGGTCATTACAAGAATTTGACTACACTGTATCATACATCCCCGGAAAAGAGAACGTAGTACCTGATATTCTATCAAGATTTCCACATAACCGCTTACCAGCATCTGCTGAATTATTTCATATTTTTGCTAATCAACAACCAAATAATTCTTTTATTAAAAAACAAATGTCAACAATTAAGTTTATTACTTGGAAAACATCGTTCAGAGACCCATTCCTGCGAAAGATTATTTCAGCTTTAACAAATTCTTAATTTCCTGATTGTAAACGCTAAATCATAAAGAACAACCTTTTATACGTGAACCGAGTTGACTTTTTTTCTCCAGATTTATGTATACCAAAAGAGTTGTTGATGTTGTTAAACTATTTATTTCATTGGGTGATAGGACATTATTTATATGACTTGCTTTGCTTTGAGGCGTGAAGTGTGGTCGAAACACCACCACATTGACCTAAAACAATATTTGATATGAATTGTGTGATATCTGTCAACGTACTAAACACGTAATCATGCCCTATCCATCTTTTCAGTCCATTATATCAACTGGGCCAAATAATTTGATAGAATTAGACCTCCACGAACCTCTACCGCTTTCTGTAGGTGGCGTGACTTATTTATGTCGTCACAAAATATGTTAATTTTACGCACTCAAAAAGGCAACAAACAATGCTGTATTACGTCGCATGAGGGAAGATTGGTATATCAAATCGAATATTAGCCGGTTTACAATTTACGGCACACCGTTAGCGTGAACAGCATGAACGTTTGGGCATCAAGGTTGTGCAACTGCTCCATACGTCACGCCCACGTTCGTAAATTTCTGTTTTTGTTGAGATGACATCTGTGGAAAAATACATTATATAATAGATACCACTAACACGTGAAAGATTGTGTTAACATGATACATCTTTCTAGAATTAGCTTATCTTAATTTACGTGAGAGAATGCATGTGAATTAATCAATTAATATAAACTTAAATAAACTAATGTAATATAACCAATATTAAATTAATATAAAATACTATTTTATAATATTTTGCGGCGGCATCCAGCATATCTTAACTCGCAAGTTTTGCCGTTTATTTAGGGTATACTGTCACCGTCAGCATACTCGATGGGCACGTGAAATCACCAACCTAACACAATTTTTAAACAATGTAACGCACAAATCTACTAGTGCGTCGCCGGTTGAGCTTCAACTAAGTAAAGTACCTGAACCGTTTTTGAACCCACTGTTGGCATTAACATCCTGTGTCAATTTGGATCAACATGTTATATCTGGTTAGGGAATCACTCCTCGAAAAAAGCAGACGACCTCTTACCCAGCTCAACCATATTCGGAATCTGCTATTGGTGATTTGATGTTATTATGCACAATTCGACTCTTGTCGGCTGTAGCAACGCAAACTTTTTTTATTGATAATTATTATAGTGCTGTTTAAAAAAACAAGCAGTAAAATGATTTGGGAGCAGTTGTCACGCTGTAATATTTGCCTTGGTGGATAGTGCGCAAGACCTAAGCATCATCACGTGATGTGTCCTTACGTGCATACGTTGTGCGTGTCTTTCCTATTTTGGCCTCCATAACAATAATTACTGCTGCACGCCAGCCTATATACCAATAAAGAAAGAAACCTTGAGATAATTCATGTTACAAATTTCCAGGGTTTTTCGGGAAACACCTTGTATATTAAAGCTATATTTAATTTTATTTTAATATATTATACAAAATTATTAAAATAAAATCATTGTATAAGAGCCAATGCCATTTTCCGACGAGACGCCGGACTGACATTTTCATCCTTACAAGATATATCAACAAGAAGCTTAAATATGAATTTTTAGGACACCAAACATACCGGAACACCAGCAAGCTAAGATTTATGCACCCCTATAAAAGAAAAATACCTGCACGCCAAGATTAATGCTGCACTTACAAGAGAAAATACCATTTTTCAAGGAGTGGTCCTTATGAAATCTTCTGGGTTGATTAGAAACTAATAAATGCGAAAATAAAATGCCTATAACAAAATTTATTAAAATACAAAAAAATATATAATTTCAAATAAAAATACTTTTTACAGGTATAAAACAACACACAATTTTATTTTATATTTTAATAATTTGTTAATTAAATTGAGTTGCGTGTTAATTAGTTATAAATCTTTCAAATTTTGTTAAACAATCATTTTTGTTAATAAGATTCTTTTAAATTGAACAGATTTACTTGATTTTACATTAATTATATTTATTAATACTGGTAAACTTGGTAACAGCGCGCGCGCCGATCGGCAGTCTCCGGAAAAAAAACGTTCGGGCTCTGGCTTGCTAAGTTCACTTCGGTTTAAAATCATTTAGTCATTTTATCCATATTCTCAGAGATTCTTACCTTGCCTCAGATTCCTCACTTAATAGCGCGTTCTATTTGACAGGTGTGGACTGAGTTTAAATGAGAATATTTCTCTTTTTTAAACAGCTTCATCTAAAGATGTGCTGCGCCCCTATTCTCGAGTTCAGTCGAAAATGTTTGCATAGAAAGGAATTTGCGTAAAAAGTTACGAGTGGCATTGCGTTTCTGTGTTCTTGAACACACGTGAATCTTGTGTAACTCAAGTTGCATTCGGTTTCCCGTGAGTCTAGCAACATTGTATATTATGTCAAATAGCTGCAAAAATAAGAGCGGGAGTTTTATCTTGATCAAACGCTGTCTGCGTCGCATCACAATTTCTTTAATTATCTCCGGGTTTTTGAGGTGATGAGGAAAATAAGACAGTAGAAATTTAACAGATCTTTTATGGCAAATACTTACAAATATAAAAGAGGTTTCAGATGAAAAATGTATGATTTGGTTAAAATTTTAATATGCAAATTAGATATTAAGATATTTTATTGTGCTTTTAAAAAAAAAATTAAAATAATTTATGATACACATTAAGAACTAATTATTTTGTACATAACCTAAAATTACTACAATAAACATAATCAATTAGATATTATAAAATTTACTAATAAATAATACATTTAAATATAAATTATGTTTGAAATTGTAAGAACCAATAACACCAATTACCTGCTTTAATCGCATTATTAATATAAAACTTATATTATAGTAATCCGCTCTTGTAACAATATTTTTGAGATCTTATTATTTACATAAAATCACAAATGAAACAAAGCCATAAATATAAAAATATGTTTATAATATATGTATAACATAATAGTTTCCCTAATCATGCAAGTCATTAAATGTTCTCTCAATTAAAAATAAAAGATTTTAACATGTATACTAATTAACTGTGGTAATACATAAATAATAAAACTTTAAGCTATAAATTTGTATAAAAGTCAATATTTACGTCTCATATTCATAAGTTTTGAGTTATCCCGCTGTTATTATATTTTTATTGTGTTATTATATATTAGTATTTCAAATGAGTGAGATAATCAATTCTCGTGAGAAAGATAAACAAATCTCGTAGGTTCACTCTGATAAAAGCTTCGTAAAATGGCGGTGTGCAATTCACTTTACTGATTGAAGAATACACATTTTGTTAATTCTACTCGTAAATACGTCGACTTCGCATGCGCTACCCATTCGTGTGATTCGAGAATAGCCTCTATTCTCAAATCTTTCTATGCGAACATTTTCGACTGAGCACGAGAATAGCGGCAGCAAGCGGCAACACTGTTCCGTGAATGGTTGAATATTGACAGACGGACAGACAGACTTAATGTAGTGTAACTAGATAATAATAAACTTCACGGAATTTCTATACCCTATATAAACAATTTCTATTATAAATAAATTCATTTGTGATGTATATTAATAGCATTAAAAAGCTCAATGCAGATGTAGATATGAATAATTGACATAACCTCAATTATGATTGCCCATTGGAATGTAAATCAAACAAGTATACTCATATTATTATTGACTTCAAATATTAATGGAAAATATTCAACAAACCATACAACGAGAAATAAAGTTGTGGAAAGCATACAAGGCTATTATTTAAAAGATGTGGCAGCAAAATTTAGCACTGAATTTAACACAACCAGTCATGAAGAGATGGGAATATCCTTTATAGAAGTAAGCTACAAAACAAAATTAATATTTAATTTAACTATTATTATTATAGCAAATGTATGATAAGTCGAAGTATACAGCTATATTAGAAGATGTTGATAAAAAGTTGTTAAAAATATCGAATTGTTTTGAAAGTAAATTAAATGAAACCTTTGAGTTGTTAAATAGCAGTCGTAAGGTTATTGAAGCATATTACAAGGTAAAAAATGTAACTGGATTGAATTCGGCTATTGTGCCATGTAATAGCCGTGATTATGATTTTGAAAAGTTGGAAATTACTAACACGTTTCTTAATCCTAGTAATTCATATTCAGAAGAACCGTTCAATATTAAACAAAGTAAGCAATTAATAAAAAGGAAAAGGATATATGTATATATATATATATTATCTAGCGTACAAATTGGCACCCTGTGTAAAACTGCTCGTAAAGCTCACATCTGATATACGGATGCCACTTTACCATTCACTAAAAATTATCGCAAACGACTTGTTATGATGAGTTCTACTATTTCCACTAAATATTTGCTGGACGGCAATTTGTACCACAGATGGCTACAGTATATTTTGTAGTTTACCACAAAAGCTATTGGTGTTGTACTAGGTGAATTTGTGTATATTATGATTCATTGCCACAAGATGCATCAGCTTCGATACCTGAGGTATGTTTTCTCAGATATGGCGCGGAGGTAGGGAAAACTGGAAGACGTGGGTATTTCTTGCTTCAAAAACTGAAAATTTCGGAGTTTTGACAATGTGTAATTTAATTTAAAAACTTAAAAAGATTTTGAATTAAAGATTGAAATATATTTTGTTTACCGAAGTATGTAATTAAAATTTACTTATTTGATAGAATTAAACATTTTAAATCATTTAATATAAATTTATTTTATATTTGTATTTTAAAATAATAAATAACTATAAACATTAAAGAAAAGATTATTAAAACAGTAGCAATGAACATGTATGTGTATTTGTTTGATGCATAAGTTTGTAGCATTTTTTAAAATTTAAAATTTAATTTTGTAAATACTCAAAATACATAAACTAATTAATAATATATTTTTCCACATTATTTATGATTGACGTGGATCAACATTAATTCAAGCATTTAATCTGTCTTCATCAAAGTCGGATGGTTTTCCTGAACATGTGGAATCACTCATATCAAAATGTCCCTTTTTGAAACAAGAAAACCATTTTTGTGCAGTACTTTCTACGATGGTATTCTCTCCTTAATCGGGATAAATGGTATTAGTTGTCTCCGATGGCTTAACTTCTCGGTTAAAATCAAACAATAGGGTATGTCGGAAATGTTAGTTTTTTTGTACTTGATATTCCATTTTCTATAGTCAATAATTACTCCTAACTTTCTACAAATTGAAAAATTCAAGAAGTATTCAACAAAACGATACCATGGCATTAAAATGACATTGACATTCCTCAAACAAATTTTTTTGAAATGGACTTACCTTGGAAAACAAAGACTACGTACTTATGCATCAATCTAATATTTACTTATTCAGGGTGGATACTAAAAACTTAAATTGACCTATAAAATTAAATAAAAAATAATAAAATTTGTTAACAAAAGCCAAGTTCTGTAAACTTTGCTTTATTTTTATTACAATATTATAAATACAGTGAAATAGTTATTATTAGTTAAATAGCAAAGTTTTTAAAATGTTGACATCATGTTGTGTTGACAATAATTTATAATACATATTGATGAAATATTTTTATAAATATCTTTTAATTTGAAGATAATTTTAGTAACAAGAAATTAAATGTTAATATCAAATCATTGCGTAGCCAAACAATCCTACTTTTTTTCTGGAATTACAGTACAATGTGATTTGTGGCACAGCCATTGGATTTTTCATGCATATATATAAACAAAATTTGAGATATTCTTACTTTATGTAAAATATAGTAAAATAGTAATATTAGTTGAACATAATTAAAAAAATTTAAATTTTGTCATTGCTTATTAAAATGTTTACCAATTGTGATGTCGAATAAGACAAAATTTCCATTGCAAAGTGGTATGGCTTTATGCAGATTTGATTGTTAAAATAATGTAGGTTCATATTTAAAGAAAAATTGATCTTTTTTAAATATATACCATACAAGTTGACATTCTGCGTGTAAAATTACAGGTAAAGATGTCATTCAATATATGGATGTCACTTTGCTATTGGCTATTCTTGCTAAAACTTAGCTGTTTACATATTTAATACAGCATTTGTATGCATGTCTTATCATCCCATTTCTATGAGAATCTAGTAAATTTGCATGTGCTTAATGTCTTGTGTTCAGCAATGATTTCCAGTCAAATAGTGAAAATTATAAATATTTTTACCGTTAGTTTTTACAAGTTGACATTCTCCGTGTATTATTAGTGGTAAAGATGGGATCTGCGAAAGTTCACATCCAATATATGGAACCCACTTTTTGAGGAGGAGAGAGTTGTTGTGTTGATTTTTTCCCAAATTCAATCAGAACTCAAGTCAAATTTGTATTTTTATTAATATCATTAACATAGCTGAATGACTTAATTCTTACAATGTGATAATTAATTAATTAGTTCATAAATAACATACTATTAGCGGGTGAGTTTTCCTGTGCTTGTGGTTGAGTGAAATGTTAGATTGTAAAACAAATAAAGATGTTAAGTTAGTTTTGTTGTACAGAAACGTAACATTTACAATAAGTGTTTAAATACAAAGTTTGCGATTTATATAATGTGTACATAAATATTAAATTAATTAAAATTATTTTGAAATCTAAACAGGAATATTTATTTATATAAATTTTTTTTTTTCATTTGATATCAAATCATTACTGTATTTTTATTTTTGAACGATGCCGATTTTTTATAGTTGAATTAGTGCAGAAACTAAGGGTTTATTAAAATAAATGAAAATTTGCATCTATTTTCATCTGATACCTAGTTATGAAAATATATTTGGATGCCAACCTAACCGTAACACACATTGGGAGCCAATATGTATCAAATATGTAACTGCTAATATACACGTGTATATTAGGTGGTTGCGGGCCTATATCAATTCTGAAAAGATGCCAACTTGTACGTCAGATCTATATATATATATATATATATATATATATAAAGTGAACTCTCTACAAATTCATATAATTATCTAACTTTCTTTTAAGAGGACAAAATCAGTGGCACTCTCAGTGTCCGCTTAACAGAGATTTCACTATATATATATATAACTTTATGTTCTAAACAATAATTAATTTAATTTAAGTTTTAAAAAATCAACGAATAAGAAGCAAGGTTTTGAAAAGTGCAATTAAGCAGCAGTACTTTTTATCAACATATGATGTGAATACAGATGAAAATATTGAGATCAATAGTTGCAATGAACAAAATCATTCGTTGTTTTGGTCTGCATATTTGCAGCGAATTAAGAAGCGGACAAAAAATGTGATATTATTATTGGATCATGGTGGATCACTCAGCAAGCAGCAGTTTAAAATTGTTAAAGCTGTTGGTAAGTAGCTAATTTTTTTAATTCAATTGATTTTTGGTTTCTCGGAAACTAGATAATCAGATTTCAGAAAACTAAAAAGCTAGTCAAGATTTCACTGTACATTTCACAATGTACAGTGAAATCTTGACTAGTGGGTAACTCTTATAAACAGACAATTCTCATACAACTTTGTTTGTATCGGCAGAAATACATGTATAAAGTTGTTTGCTAATTTGTGCATATTTAATACCGTTTTCTACTGACCGCTGTATCGTCTTGAGCTAGTATGGAGTAAGTTCGAATTAACATTCATTTGGTTGTATTTCTATGATCTGTCATTTGTGTGTCATTGTAAACAATAAATCAGGATCTTTTAAATATCTTTGCTCTAGTGGTTTACAATGAAGAAATAATTCATTCATTTCATTTGATTATTGTAAACCAAGCAAGTAAAGTGGACGCATTTTCAGTTATTCATCTGTATATTATATTTTTATAACTTGTAAATCAGCTGACTAAAAATGCAAACCTGACAAGTCATAAGTTATATAGCCTAAAAATATGACACTAGTGTGTGGTACAAAATGTTGTAAAGTATATAGGACTGTATTGCAATTTTTTATAAGTAGCTCATGTAAGTGACAAAAACATTTTGAATTTCTAATTATATTATCCAAATTAACTTTAAGGTATGGTCTATCAACTGCATTTGCATTGCGCTTTATTGACAGTGACAAGTTTTATAAAAGAAATAAAGATTATTATTAATATACTGCATAATATGCTAAAGCCTCTCTTTGTGCTGAAACCAGGCAAACAAATTCATTTTCACTTGATATTTCCAAATAACAGAATGTCATGTATTTTCTCTTGTAGAATCCGAATCTGCAACAATAAATGGAGGTTTTTATTTAAGAAAAATTTCTTTATACGATGCATATTTTTCATTGGATTACAATGTGTCGAAGGGTATATACCGAGTGTATCAGAATATTCGTTTCAGGTTTTTTTTGGAGAAACGCAATTTTTTACAACTTTGAGAAAAACATATTTATAACCAAAGCTTACTTGAAGAAATTTTTGGAAGTACTTTCGATTTTCAAAAATTATCGCTAGGGGGCGGAACTACATTAAACTTTATAATTTCAAATGGAACCCTAGATCATGTGTAAAACTTTACATTCTGCGTCAAATGAGTATAATTACTTAATAATTTGGTCAAGTGGTAAAGCCATAAACAACAATAAAATACTATAAAACTTTCTTTGTCAAAACCAAAATAGACTAGTGAATGAGTATAGCAATTAGAGCAAGTTATTTTTTTTTCCGTTTTAATCAATTTATGCCGTTGATGCATTGTTTGCAAAACAAAGAATTTATTTAACTTTAACTGCAAATGTATGTGAAGAAAAATGAGATATATAAAAGTCACTTTAAAAATTGTGGAATTAAAGTGAATCAAGCCCAAGAAGATGCTGACTTGCTTATTGTAAACATTGCTATTTCTAAGGTTAAGGAGCTCAAAAATAATGAAAGTTGAAGCTGAGTAACATGGTTATATTTTTCAAAGAAATTAAAGACATCTTACTATACTTTCTCAGACCCCCAGCAGCCTTGATGAGATTTCTGAGCTCTTGAGTGTTCTTATACACTGGCAACTCCACTGTACCTCTGAATAATCAGCGCCACTATATATGCACACGAGCTGTTATCAAGAGTAAAGTAGACCTAGCATGAGCTGTTATCAAGACTAAAGTAGACTTCAAACAGTTATTTCGGCCCGTGGAACAATAAGAACAGGGTGAATTAAACTTCTTACCACTTACAAAGCTGTTAATACATGAGCTGGTGTCATCCAAACGACTCAGGATAAGATAGAGCACTAACTAACAAATGAAACACTATAAAGATGAAACAATCAGATCAAAGTTATGTTATTTAGATTTTAAACTTGTATTTATTGACTCATCTTTTTTAGGTACTTAGGATGTTTTTATTTGGTGACCAGTTTTAATGTTAATTATTTAATACATTAAGAAAAATGAGATATTTTATTTTCTTTGATCGTTATTTTAATTTTATTATTATAATATATAATTAACAATCTTTTTGTTTTGTCAATGGTCTTGGGGATAGGTATAGTATTTTTCAGTCAATAATACTTGAAACAGCGGGTTCTTGGTTATTCACAAAATCTCGTCGTTTGTTGATTGTGGTTTGTGATTACCTTGGCCAAAATTTTATCTATTAAAAATAAAAACATAGGCGACTTGAGTTTCGACTTATGAAGGTCATTATCAACTATCACTTGATAATCTTCATCCCAAAATAATAAAGACACAAAAATGAACACATTTAAAATAAATAAAAAAAAATATAAACATACACAAGATATTTACAAATTGTTCTTACTTCTAAGACCTAACTTAAATTTTAAATATTCCAAAACTGCTTTTGGTAAAGCTTTTGTAAAGATATCTGCAGTTTGTTTTGAACTACTTACATAGTTAACATCAACTTCACCTTTTACATACAAGTCACGTATAAAATGATATTTTACTTAAATATGTTTGATTGAATTCAAGACTTTTTATAAGCTTTGTTACGCTTGTGTTATCTACAAAACAAATTATATTTCTGTACATCTATCTTACATTCACTGAATAGCTTTTTTAAACAAATTATTTCTTTAGCGGCTAGGGATGCGCTAACATACTCAGCTTCTGTAGTTGACAATGCAACACATTGCTGTCGTTTACTTTGCCATGTTATGACTGCATTCGTGTACATGCATACAATACCCGAAGTTGATTTGCGTGAATCTTTATCGCCTGCATAATTGGCATCACTATATACTTGAAAAGAACCATCGTTAGAATAATATAGCCCAACATATGCTGTTCCTTTCAAACATCTAAATATTCGCTTGATCAGTAACCAATGAGCATCGGTATAATTATCTAATGCCCTTGATGCAATATTCACTGCATAACTTAGGGTCTACTTACAATTAGTAAAAACATAAGATTACATACTGCTTCACGATAAGGTACACTTTTATTTGTGCTCTCAAACTTATGTCCATCCCAATGGGAGTAGAGACATTATTTGCCTTATTCATGTTGAATTTGTCTAACAGTTTTAAAATATATTTATTTTGATGTATAAAAATTTCAATCTACATATTTCTAAATCAAGAAAGTTTGTTACAATTTTAGTATTCGTGTTTTTAAAGTCTTTGTTTAAATCTTTAAATAATTTATCAATTAAATATTTATGTAAAGCCTCAATTAAACTATCATCAACATATATTATTATTAAAATTTTATCTCCTTCTTTATATATATATATATATATATATATATATATATATATAAACAATGATCAGCAGCACTTTTCGTAAATCATAAATTTTCTATAGAATTTGTAAAACATGCTGTCCAACATATTTGTGCTTGTTTTAAACCGTATATGCTTTTTAATAGTTTACAAACACGCGTTGTTCCATCAGAGAAACCTTCAGGTTGTTTCACATAGATCTTCTTTTAATTTTTCAAAAATTCCTTTTATTGTCAAATTGTCCTAGATATAAATTTGTATGTGCTGCAATACTTAACATAAATCGTACAGTATCAAATCTTACAACAGGGCTAAAAGTTTCTTTATAATCAATATTTTCTTTTTGACAAAAACCTTTTATTACTAAACGCGCTTTGAAGCGCTCTTTTGTATAAACCGATTGTTGATCACTTTTATATTTTCAGGTTTATCTATAAGAATCCACGTTTTATTTTCGTTTAATGAATTAATTTTGTCTTTCATAGCTTCTTTCCAAAAACAAAAAGATTTTTTCCTGGTCAACAGTCTCGCTATTATTCGTTGGCAATGTTTGCGCCATATACATAATTGGAAAACCATAAAAATTTGTAGATTTATTTATTGATCTATCTCGCAATTCCTCTCGTTTACCGGAATCGTTTCTGATTTATTTTCGATTAATTCTGTTTTATTTTGATTATTTGGTACTGATTTATTTTGCTCTTCATTAATATTTATTACATTATCGGATTTATCCATTAAAATTGACAAAATTCGTCCTTTTGAAACACTGATGTACCTTTATACCTTTCTGGTTTAAATAAACATCGCGACTTAAAATTATATAGTTATAACTTGGAATATAAATACGATAGCTTTTACAATCATTTACATACCAAACTAAATATCCATTAACAATTTTTTTTTCTAGTTTTCTACTATTTTCTAATGAAATGTGGACAAAACACTCCGCACCAAATATCTTTATATTTTTGTATACCACAATTCATAAGATGATTTATTTTCTTGTCTACCTGGACCGGTTTTATTAATTATATCTACTGCAGTATTCATGGCTTCTGCCCATAAAACTAAGGGTAAATCAGGATTAGAATATATCATTGATGTTGCTTCAAGCACGATTCTATTTCCCCGTTCTGCAATACCATTTTGTTCAGGTGTATATGGTAAATTTATTAAATATTTGATACCTTTGCTACTAAAAAAATTAGCGAGTAATTTATTTTTAAATTATCCCCCACCGTCGCTTTGCATTTCTTTAATATTTACTCTAAATTGATTTTCAATGTCATTGCAAAATCATTTTATTTTTTCATAAACTTCTTTTCTTAATATTCGTGTAAATTCTGAATAATCATCTTTGAATATAACAAAATAAACACTTTTTGCTAGAGCTGACACTTGCATCGGTCCACACACACATCAGTATATATGATTGCCCTAACTTTGGTAGCTCGTTCATTTTCATGAAATGCTAACCTAAGTTGCTTCCCGTAAGCACATCCGTCGCTAAAAGAATGATCTAAAGAAACATTAATACCAACATTTTTCATAACGCTTTTAACATGCATATAATTTTGATGACATAATCGTTCATGCCATAACTGCGACGAATTGATATCTAATTTTGTTACGTATCAATTTTATATAAATTGCCCATTTCGGAACCCGTCGCTATTATTTTCTTATCTTTCATAAAATAACAATCCTGGCCATTATTTGCAACACTAAAAATAATATAATTTTAGATACAACTTTAACAGAAAATAGTTATATTTTAAATTTGGGACATACAAAACATTATACATTGTGCTATATATAAATTCACCATTAACAGCAGTCTTTATATTTACATTACCCTTTCCTATCGCTAGCATGCAATCACCGTTTCCAATGTTAATTTTCAATGGAACTTTAAATTCTTCGTAAAACTCAAACCATTCTTGTTGTTTCGTCATATGATCCGACGCTGTGGAGTCAATCAGCCAAAAATCTAAATCGCCGTTTCCATGATCACCACTTAATTTACTTTTATTATTAAACGCACTGTTCTTGCTTTGTCTATTTCTATTTTGAAAGCAATTGCTGCTCTTATGACCATTTTGTTTACATACAAAACACCAAAAACAATCTTTCTTTATGTGTCCTACTTTGCCACAATTAAAACACGTGATCAGTTTATTTGAGAAATTTCCATTCCTATTTCTAAATAATGCTGTCGATGTTTCGCAATTTTCTTGTTATTAATCTTGCCGTTAAATTACCCAAAGTTTTCCTTTCATCATCTACTGAATGCCATGCACTATAGAAATGATTAAACACTCTTGGCAATGTCGATAAAAGTCGAGTTAGTAGCATCGAATCCGGTACTTCACCTCGGAGATTTTTCATTTTTGAAGCCATTTGTTCAAGACTCGAAATGTAGTGAGCCACACATTCGCAGGTTTGCTATTTGAATACAAAAAATTGTTTTTGCACCATAGACAAATTTTCATCAGATTGCATGTTAAACGCAGGGTTTAATTTTCTTTTCTGCAGATGTGCAGCTTAGAATCAAATCCAGCAGTTTTCTCTCTGTTGATGCCACTATTTACCTTTTAGCTGTCTTATCTGCTTTCAATAATTTAATTTTACTTTGTAAGTAGCTGAGTCACGAACCAATAACCTTTCACACAAATGAATCACGTCATCGTTTAACACTGTGCTTGTAATAAAGCGCCACTGTAGCCAATTATCTTTGCCACGAAGTTTTTTCAACTTTGCAGTTTCCATTTTATTATTTATAATTTTCACACCGATTCACTTAGTACCGAAATAATTCACAATCGTCAATCTGGGACCATGACCTGATAAGTTTTATTTCATAAAGCAAACTTTTACATAAGTTAATCAGTTTTATTAATATAGATGTTATTTTGACAAAGATGCTTTTACAATTAAAACTTAAAAACTACCTATTTAATAATTATTTATTAATTAATAATAACCTTTACATTACAGTGAAGGGAAAACCAACCATTATTACGGCATAATTCTGTGAAACTAGTAATTATGCCAGATGTATTGGAATAGTTTTAAACAAGTTGGTAAAATAAAATTTAACTTTACTTAGAAAAACGTAAATAATAACATGTTGTAGGTGAATTGACTTGATATTCCTAAAGTATTGATTACATCTGTTTCAAAAGACTAATGTTTTATAGAAGGTTTCAAGAAGGCATCTATAGGTGTTTTGTCCCATGTGGATTGATATTATTGGCAGGAAGCGTCCAATAGCTTTGCACATGTTTGTTTACTCAGGCCGATGGTTTAAAGGCGACCACCGGCCGTTGGCTCGTTTTTCTGATTGCGCTACTGCTGTGCTATTTTGCAGTCCCGATGCTAATGGCGGGTGCCCTGGGGGCAGTACCGGTATTCTGGTAGGCGGTGGTCTTCTCTGGCTCGCCAGTCCTCTTTAGGTTGTGCGGGGACCTGGCTGACTGGTCTATTTATTGATAGAGCTCGTAGTCCAAGTTCTTGGGGTTGAATAATTTTTCCGAGAAGATCGACATATGCCCTCATATTGGTTTGTTTCTCTCTGTGTCCGGTCGCTGTCGGCGCAGCGTCATCTGCCTGAGTAGTGGTACCTGCCTATAGCATGGCATGTATCTGCTAGGCTGCAGCGACGGATATTGTGTTGACGGCAGCTCTTGTATTGGCGGCAGCTCTTGTGTTGATGGCAGCTCTTGTGTTGGCGGCTGCTCTTGTGTTGGCGGCTGCTCTTGTGATGGCGGCTGCTCTTGTATTTGCGGCTGCTCTTGTGTTGGCGACTGCACTTGTGTTGACGGCTGCTCTTGTGTTCCCCGCCAACACAAGAGCAGCCGTCAACAGCACATTGTGCTCTGTAAACAAGATTTCTTCTTCGCTGATGGGTGATTCTTTTCGCAACATTCTGAATTTTCTTTCTGCTGACCTTGTGATAGGTATCTGGCGGCCCCGGTGAGAATCCTTTCCGAGCTGATGCCGGCTAGCTTTCAGGTTGGGGGTGTTCTGGGCCCATGAGTTGGGCGCCACTTATTATGGGGGAGGTTGTTTTATCTTAAAAAATAAAATATAAGCAAATTATTAAAAAAGAATAGTGAATTTAAACTTGTCTTCAAGTAAACAAAAAAACAAATATCACAAGGCAAAAATTGTTGATTGTGTAATTAAAAAGTATAAAATCATCCATACGCCTTTCGAAATCAATTTATCAATCAGTATGGCTTTATTTTAACTATTAATTGTGACAGTCAAATATTGAAAATAATAACTTATGTAGTCCACATACTTCACTAACATAATTTCAAGTTTTTCCAGAAAGCATATATCAAATTTTATTAAAAAATTCTGATTTTGTCTTTTCTAATTATATTATATTATATATTATGATGTACTATTACATAATCGTTATTAGCCACAAATATTTTGAAAACAAAGACCGTTTTTTTAGCATTGCTTATATACAAGTTCGTGAAATCTCTAAAGGGAATTAACGGAAGTCGCTGCAGCTTCACACCTACCAGAATATGAGCTTCTCGGTAAAAAGTTTACTAAATTTCAATAAATTTAAACAAAAGTAAATTACGATATTTGGCATCATTTGCGTTTATTACTACTATTACTTCCCGTGTGCCGGGTGTTCGGGTTTCACTCCAAAAGATTGTGTCCTGCTTGGACTTTCAGAGGTGCAAGTAGCGTCGTACAAAGTGAAATATTTCGGCCTGGACCAGCAAAAACGGCGTCCCTAGTATGACCCGATGGCGAAGTTCGTTTGATACGAAGAATTCTGCGTCGTACGTGGCGGCCCCCAGTCGAAAGGTGAGAGAGGTCATTCGAATCACCTTGAGGGCGCCTTCCTGGGAAGCAGTATCAGTTTTGAAACGTGAGGTTAAAAATCATGGACGAGATCGGCTTTGATAAAATTGGTGTCTGCTCCGGTGTCAAGAAGGAATCTATAGGTGTTTTGTCCCATCTTGATTGATATTAATGGTAGGGAGCGTCCAATAGCTTTGCACATGTTTGTTTGCCCGGGCCGATGGTTTAATGGAGACCACCGGCTGTTGGCTCGTTTTTCTGGTTGCGCCGATGCTGTGCAATTTTGCAGTCCCGATGATAATGGCGGGTGCCCTGTTGGCACTTCTGGCAGGCGGTGGTCTTCTTTGGTTCGCCAGTCGCCCTTGGGTTGTGCGTGAACCAGGTTGACTGGTCTATTTATTGATAAAGTTCTTTGAGTGAGGTAGGCGGAGTACTAATTGCGTCCTTAAAGTAGGATTCTGCCAAATGAAGATTCAGGCAAATAATGTCCTCTTCTGCTTTCCTGGGACACCATATTCTTTTGCTTTTTCGCCACAAATTCATATGGCGTCAAGTTTCCATTCTTGTCGCTCCATAATTAGCCTATTTGCACGACGTGTTGCTCACGCGTCGCAAATGCTTGTTGTAAAGCATCGACGAGCCGATCCCACGGAATGTTGCTCTCTACGGCGATGGCAAACTTTTTCTCGGCAAGTTCTCGTAGCCATTGGCCTGAAAGTGTCCTATTCTGTTTGTGAACTCGTGAGTCTTCCAGGGTGAACTCAGCTTCTTGAAAAACTCCACATCCTGATTTGGAGAGCCAGTGAATTCTGGTAAGCAAATCACGGCGGATTTGAGTCGTTCGAGTTTCGTTCTGGTGGTACCCGTACCCGTCTACTTGAGGTGATAATGAACTCGGTTTGACAAATGTTGGGGTTGAATCATTTTCCCGAGAAGATCGGGCGATATATCCCGATATATCCCCTCATATTGGTTTGGTTCTCTCTGCGGAGGGAGGTATTGTGTCTCCGATAGCTGTCGGGGCAGCGTCGTCATCTGCCTGAGTAGTGGTACCTGCCTATAGCATGGCATGTATCGGTTAGGCTGCAGCTGTTGTGGCAGCGATGGATATTGTTTTGGCGGCAGCTTTTGTGTTGGTGGCAGCTCTTGTGTTGGCGGCAGCTCTTGTGTTGGCGGCTGCTCTTGTGTTGGCGACTGCACTTGTGCTGACGGCTGCTCTTGTGTTGGCGGCTGCATATTGTGCTCTACAGACGAGATCTCTTCTTCGCTTATATGTGATTCGTTTCGCAATATTCTGGATTCTTTTTCTGGTGACCTTGTGATAGGTATCTGGCGACCTCGGTGAGAATCCTTTCCGAACTAATGCCGGCTAGTTTTCAGGGTTCAGCTGTTTTTCTCGGCCTATGAGTTGGGCGCCACTTGTTATGCCGAGGTTCTTTTATCTTAACTATACTTTTTAGTTTTTAAATGTAGCAGTCTGGTCAGCTGGAATGAAATAGTAAAACACGTAATTTTAGTGTTGTTTGGTGCTCATGGGTGGTTCCACTGTGCGCATCTATAAGAATTATGCGCCCCCCTACGGAAAAAAGCTGCTAAATTTTCAATTTTCTCGCCTTTGTGGATCTTTTTTTTAATCTGTTTAAATTCAGATAAAGAAATTTAAAAAATTCGTCTTTTATCAGATATAAATAATCTGATAAAAGACGAATTTTTTAAAATTCTATGATGACCAATAACACATTGTAACAAAGTAACAGTTGTAATCTGCTCTCAGAGTTGTATAAAAAACAAATTGTTTTTAGAACTCAGTAGTGGCGTTTATTAAATGAATATTATTTTTTAGTAATCATCACATAAAATGGACTAAATGATTCTTAAATTGCCTAAAATCAATCATGCGTAAGGTT
>JARJEC010073058.1:0-33102 GCA_030264575.1 Tachinus sp. AB-2021 | reverse complement strand
TATACAATTTTTATTATTTTGATATAATGTAGTTATTTACTTATTTACAAGTAAGAAACAAATAATATATTTAACAACACATGCAAGGTAACTTATATTACTGGTTATAGAAGGTGATTGTCTTGTCGACTCTACTCACAAACCATGTCATCATTTATGACATTTCATTATATTCCTAGGAACATAAGTAAATTACTTACGTTCAGTTGTCAAGGTAAATTTGTTAAACAAACCTTATGCACAACTTACACTGCAAGTTACTAAGAACGTAAGGTATACTTACGTTGTTGATGGCGGAAAATAGTTATTTAAGCTACAAGGAGCGTAGGTACGTTATAACAATCGAGAAAGATAGGCAGAGGTGGAACCGAGGCCATTAATTTCTTCAGAAGATGTTTATGTACGCACGACGTTCCGAGTAGCTTATTATGTTTTTTCCGCTACCAAAACTAATCTAATATCAATAATTTTATATTAGTACAATTTGAAGTGACAGCTAAAACGGACGTTTCCAAAGCAAAGTTTATACGAATTTTGTTATTTATCGGAATTTATGAAATATTTATTATTTTGATATAACGTAGTTATAGACTTATTTACAAGTAAGAAACAATTAATATTTACAACAACACATTCAAGGTAACTTGTTATACTGGCTCCAGAAGGTGACTGGCTTGTCTAAATGGATCACCAACCATATCATCATTTATTATGACATTTCATTATATTCCTAGGAACGTAAGTAAATTACTTACGTTCCGTTGTCAAGGTAAATTTCACAAACAAACCTTATGCACAACTTACTATGCAAGTTACTATGGACGTAGGGTTTACTTACGTTGTTGGAAGAGGAAAACATTATTTGTAACCTGATCATTTATTATTATGCCGATAAATCAAGTAATTATTAAAAAACATAAGCTAGAAAAATAAAAACAATTTGTCAATAAATTACAATGAAATTAAGATAGTGAAACCACCCACGTAAATAAAATGTTGGTATTTTTAACTAAACTCAAAATTTCAGAAATATGTAATTTCAGCTATAAACTGTTGCATAGAGATGCGCGTTTCAAATTTGTAGATGTTTGTAGTCGTAGATAAAGTAGTACCATTGATTAATAAATATATAAAGCGACCATGTCAATGCTGTCCTTGGCAAGGCCAAGGCACGAAATCTACTGTCCCCAATGCTTAGGTACAAAAGCACCCTTTCCACAAACAATAAGTTAACTCTATACAAGGCTATCATCAGACCTCAATTAACTTACGCGTGGGAAAACGCGGCAAACTACCACATGAACAGGCTCTCTGCCTTTCAAAATAAAACCCTGAGGTGGATCTTCAAACTACCTAATGTTGAAATCCGCGACGACACGGGAATCCCCTCCCTAAAAGACCGGATGCTCAACTTGGCGACCTAATTCTTCGACAAGTTAACCAAGCATGAAAATTCTGACATGGCGCGCCTTGCTGAGCAAGACGATGTCCCCCCCCCCCTCTCGACACAGAAGGCCCATAACATGTTAAGGGCCCACATTCCAAAAATCACGCTCAGACAGGGATGCATGCAACACTGTTCCGAACTTCGAGGAGGTTATGTAGTCGGTATGCCCCGCTTCGCGGGGAGAATCCGACACTACCACATTAAAGTGGTGATTATAAAAAGTTTCTCCTCCTCTCTTCAACAAAAAATTGAAAAACAAAAACAATATCATACCGGCCGGCCGCCCGACATGTAGATGGTGTTTAGTAAAATCCCCACCCGAGCCAGAATCTCGAATCGCCCGACTCAAACGTTATTTTTAGCAATCGCACCTTCCGACATCGTTTGCCCCGTATGCGTATGTGGTGGTATGTGAGTTGAGCAAGGGAGCGGAGGCTGGTGGCGGTTCTCTAATAGATTTTAGTTCCCACGGTTATTATTGTTGAGTTGTCTCTAATGCTTGTGTATTTTTCTTATAATTGTATATTTGCGGATCAATTCAATATAAGATATAAAAATGAATGTTATAAATGATAAATGTGCGTACGTTAATTGTATTAATCGTAGAAATTTAAACCACGTTGTCAGTTTTATTTAAAGTTCTAATTAAAAGCCCCTATTTCTTATATGAAATAGGTTTGGTTGTTAGTCGCACAAAATAATTATTGATTAAAAAACGTAGATATATGTAGTAAGTGGTATGTAAAGTAATTGTTTCACCACAAATTGGCATCACCAGGTAGATGTGAGTTATGTCATCGTTGTTGATTTATTATAATTTTATTTTATTATCAAAATCTGAAAAGTACGATATTTTTAAAATTACTTAATTTTCAATAATATTTTTTTGTTGTGTATAAGTTTTGATTTATTAAAGAATTCCAACGCCACAAAACATTTATTTCTTCTGGTATTTTGTAAAAAATATTTTTTTTTGTTTTCCATACTGGGGTTTCATTTCAAAGTTAAATTTTTTTATATATGAAATCTTCAAAAACTTGTACTTTAAAGAAACAGTGAAAATGTCAGTTCTCTATTTGAACTTTTTATTATTTGTTAAAGTCTAATATTTTTCCAAAATCTTTATGTTTTATGATGCAAGGTACTTTTTTGGAGGTATAAATTTTAATGACATCTTAAATCACTTTACAAGCCACTAAAGTTTGTAAAAACTCCAATTTCATGCAGTACATAGAAAATCATATTGTATAAAACTTTTTAACGGTCAAAAAGAATTTTGATCAAAATAATAAAACAATATAAAAAATGAATTGTCTTAAAATATTTGTTAGTCAAATAATTAATATTATATGTTTAATACTAAATCATTTTATGATAAACAAATAATATTTTTACCGTTAAAAAAGTAACATATTTTATATTTTCTTCTTTTATTGTATAGAATTTATTAATATTCATTTTGTAGTTTTTTTTAATAAAAATTCAATTTTTATGTTATATTTATTTATTACTAATGCAGACCGGTTTCGTTAGAAATATCATTTTTAATGTCATGTTTTATTGATAATTTGAATAATTTTCTTTTCTCGTTATATTTTATACCTTATTTTAAATTTTGACAATATTTCCCGCTATACAATGTGATTTTCTATCTAAATACTATAGGGTATTATTAAAGCAACTAGTAACATGCAAACTGAATCAAAGAAGATGGCTCGTGGCCATTATAAGTGTTTTCAGATATCATTGAAATTATTTCTTTTTAAAAAAGTACCTTGGATCAAAATCAGAAACATTTTGGGAAAAAATACTAGACTTTAGGAAGTAATAAAACATCTAAAGAAAGAACTGACTTTTCACTATTTCTTTCAATTACAAATTCTTGAAGATTTCATACATAAAAATTTAAACTTTGAAATTATACCTTAGTATGCAACAACTTAAAATAAAGAAACAAAAATTAGTTTTTTACTAAGATCACAGAAAAATAAATGTTTTGTGGCGTTGGCATTCTCCAATAAGACAAAACTAAAACACAACAAAGTTATTATTTAATATTTAGAAATAAATAATAAATAATAATGATAATAATAAATTAAAAAGACTGACATGTTTTGCCATTAAATGCCATTGTCAATATTAATAAATAAAAATAAAAGTTAAATTATAACTTTTTTTTGTTTGTTTGAACAATTTTAATAAAAATATTAGGAAGCGGAGTTTAAAATTTTAAAGTTCAAATACTAATACATCTAGTTGATTTTAAACTTGTACTACCTTTAATGAAATTAATCTTACAAACTCTCCGCTTGCTATTTTTTTAATTAAAAATGTTCATCCAGTCAAAAACATGTTATAATTTAAATTGTTTATTATTTATTAAGTTTGACAATGGCATTTAATAACAAAACATGTAAGTCTATTTCATTTTTAATTTTTTGTATTTTATTATAACATAATATATACTATGAAAATATACACATTTAATGGAATTTTATTTATTATTGGTAATGACACCGGAGCATTGTACATCTCCGGTGTATTAGATTCAAGTTTTTATCTGTTATCTGTGATACTAGTTTATTGATATTTATTTATGTATTAAGTTTTTTAAGGTGTTATGATAAGTCCGTCCTCAGACTAGACCTGGGATTTTTAAAATTTGAAATAATTAGCTGTTAACGATGCAAAAGGAAATCATGTTTATAACAATGCAAAAAAAAATATTAATATGATATCGTTCATAATACAACGGAACGACCATCTTGCTTCGATTCCCGAGATCCGGCCGCAGAGATTTTATCATATGCACTCGTACCTTCACTCTTACCATAGTTTTTCACACAGAAAAAGAAAAGTTGACCGCACGCCTGTTTTCAGTTGTGGTACCACAAAACGACGTAATTTATCTATGTAGCGCTATGCAGCGGCAACGAATTGTTAGTGGTGTCTTGGGAGAGCGAATGCGATGGAGGTCTTGTGTGCAATAGAAAGAGACATTGGTACGATTTTTAACGTACAATCGCATCTTTATAGATTCATTAATCAACGGTAGTACTTAAGACTGGAGAATTCATACATCTAAATAAAGCATTATTATAAGTAATCCAAAAGTAAAACGGTTAAATATTACTAAACGATTTTTTTACACAACTTTTACATGACTACAAACTAGGGTTTCGGCTGAAATATATGATAATATAATTTAGAGTAATTAATTTTTGAAAAGGGGCTTTAAATTAAATTTTCTAAATAGTTTTACAAGTAAATTTCATTATCTTATTCTGCCAATTTCAGCTGAAACCTAAGTCCATAATATATACTTTAATATTTAAAAAAAATGGGTAAAAGATAATGTTGTTTTGATATTGAGTGACTTCGATTTTTTTCTCATAAGAACAATATTAATTTTATAATGGTGGTTGCATACTTGTAAGTTAAATAGTTATGAGCCATATTCTCATAGAAGTCTGCAACTGCAACTGCACTGGTAACTATTTGCGGATAAAAAACAATTTTTCTGTTCGTTCAGTGGCGCATCAAAATAAAACAAAATTAAAAAAACTAAAATAAATAATATAATTATAATAAAGAATATTATAAATAATATAAACATAAATTTAAAAAATTTATTGTTTGGACCACATTCCAGAGTAAAGTATTGCGACTACAATTATTTATTTAGCTAATCAACAATACTAATTCAAAATATTTATACAGGATGTTTTAGAGTTTTTATGCATGTGTGTGTGTATTTATAGAATTTATACAAGGTATTTTTGCTTTAAAATCGTTATACAGGGTGTCAAATTTTGCATACTGGGTGTTTTAAACTTTTTATACAGGATATGTTAAAATATTTGTACAGCTTTTTATTAAATTGTTTATACAGGGTGTTTCAAACTTTTTAGGGTTTAAAATGTTTATTGTTAAGTGTTTCAAAATGATTATACAGTGGGTGTTGAATAGTTTATACAGAGTGTTTAAACATGTGTATATATTTTTTGAAACACCCTATGTGTTTCAAAATATTTATTCAGGGCCTTTTAAAATTCTTTTATGTACTTGTTGTTTTAAAACGTTTATACAGGAAGTTTAAAAATTGTTATACAGGTTATTTTAAAAGGTTTACACAAGTTATTTCAAAATTGTTCTACGCCTGTTTTGACATATTTATACAAGGTATTTTAAAGTTGTTATACATCAAGATGTGTCCAATTTTGCATACAGGGTGTTTGAAACGTTTTAAACAAGATGTTTTAAAATGTTTCTATAAGGTTTCTAGAATTGTTTATACATGGTATTTCAAACTTTGGTGTATTGGGTGTTTTAAAATGTTTATACAAGGTGTTTCAAAATGATTATACAAGAGGTATTAATAAGTTTATACAAAGTGTTAAAAAATGTGTATACAGGGTGTTTCAAAATGTTATTCATGGTCTTCCAAAATCGTTATACATAGTGTTTTAACGTGTTTATACAGGGTGTTGTAAAGTGTTTATACGAAATGTTTTAAAGTCGTTATACAGGGTGTGTCAAATTTTGCATACAGGGTGTTTCAAACTTCTTAAACAAGATGTTTTGAAATGATTGTATAGGATTTCTCGAATTGTTTATACAAGGTATTTAAAACTTTGTACACTTTGTGTTTTTAAGTGTTTATATAATGTGTTTCAAAATGATTATACAGAGGATGTTAAAATGTTTATACAAAGTGTTTAAAAAAAAAACAATAAAAGCAAACAATGTTTAAAAAGTGTACAGAGGGTGTTTCAAAATGTTTGCTTTTGTTAGCTTTGATATTAGTATTTATTATAATCAGAGTACACTTAAGGTTGCGATTTCCTAAAAGTACATTTATGTAAAATTCTAATTCGATAGTGTAGTAATTTATGTTAGGAAATTAAGATTCAATTGAATAGTACTTATGCCACTTTTCAAAATTTATCCACAAAATGAACGCAACTACAAACTTTTGAAATATGGTTGTTCCAATCAAGTAGTCAAAAATGAAATTGCAGTTAAGATTTTCAAGTTAATTGTTACTAAATGACATTAAATTGATAGGTTTGTACAATTTTCATAATCTGCAATTACACGTTTAATTAATGTATTTGAACAGTATTGCTTGTTGAGTTTCTTGTTGCTGTGCAATTTTATTGCCCTTGGTCAATAATAGCCAAATTGCGCCCACATTTTTGTGTCGATAAAGAACGTTATAGTTGTAAAATACAACCAAGTTAGTGTAGCCTATAAAAGGCGTTTTCGCGCAACCATAGAAAAGAACGCATAACACGAGAGAGGTTCAGAGTATGATCAGAGATAAATCCAGAACTGAATTTGTCTCTGAGCATACTCTCAACTCTCTCGTGTTATGTATGATCGGTTTGACAAAGAATCAGGATTGAGGTTAATGCTGTTTTTAATTTATAATTGTTCGAAGGCAGTTTGTTAAGCTTCCAATCACGTCCATTTTATATTCTTCCAAGTTAACTAGCTCAGCGGACGTGTAGTTTCCGCCAAGTTTAAGGCTAAAATGTCGGTACGGAGGTATAACTTCCCGTATTTATTACATGTTTTATAGCCTCAGTGGCTGGGCCCTCACGGTTGAATAAGGACTGGTTTACATAGCATAGAGCATAGACATATTTTACTCGACAGCTCAGTTCTAGCGCTTAGCCTATCACGCCATGGGTAGAGGGTTCGAATTTTGGCCAAAAACCAAATAATGCTATGGTCTATCGGGTGATTTGCAAGACACCTTGCATATGCTAAAATAATTAACTAAATTAAAAAATATAAAAGTAGTGGGACAAGTATGTGGGATAAATTAAAAAAAGTTTAAAAGTATGAAAATAAAAGGTATGTTATTTGATAGTAGATATAAGATGATGTTGTATGGAAGGACAGTTAGGAGATGGATAAAACATGATAAGCGGGAGGGCGTCAAATATATCTTACTTGAAGAAATGTATCGTAATAGTCAGGAATGCAACAAAGAAATGAATGTAAAATTTTACATCAATGTTTAAAGGACAAAATTAAAACAGGTAGAATAATGAAAAATGAGAAAATAGAAGTCACAGAAGGTTACTTATTCAAACACAAGTCTGATATATGTATCGTGATATAACGGGTGGCAACTGAAACAGGTACGGGCCCATATGTTATTTACTTAAATATTTTCTTATGAAATAGCGACCCAACCGCAAAAAATTTAAATGTCATTTCCGGTTTAACCTGAAATTGTAATTGTAAATGGAACACCTGGTATATTGTTATTTGTTAGTCCAATTTACATATATATCCCAGTTTTCAGCGATTTTAGTAACATTACCTCATTTTTTTTAACATTTTCTTACGTTTTTTTTTTAATCCGTAACTTTTATAATACATATAATAATATATTTACTTCCCAATAGAAACATCCAATTACAGGGAAAAGTCATAGTTTCAAACACAATCTAAAACAATTATTATAATATATATATATATATATATATATATATATATATATATATATATAAAACTAAAATTAAAACAAAAGTGCATAATGTCATTTTTTAGGTCACCGTCAAACAAAGACAAATGAAAGGTCATGTAATTTTAAGAAAAAAAGTTCATAAACATATATTCTATATCAATAGTTAAGGAAATGGAAAACTTCAAAGTTTTTATTTTAACATCGACATATTAACAAATTATCCACCCGTCATCTATTTATTAACCAAATAATTGGATATTAAACTCGCCAGAGATGTTTTACAAATTTTAATCACATGATTTAATATCTAATTTCTTGATTAATATTTAATAATAACTTAGCGGAGTTACAAAAATAAATAATCTGGATCGGTAGTTCAGAGTACAGTGACTCATCAAACCCAGCTAGCTATTTTATAATAAAAAAATTGGTGATTAAATCCACCAGATACGTCTCTATAAATTTAATCACACAAGAATGTTTAATATCCAATTTCTTCATTAATAAATAACTGAGCGGATGAATGGGTCAAAAAAATTAAATAATCTGGACCTGTAGTTCATACTACAGTGGCGCGTTCGCTCACCCACCCAACTATTTTGTAATCAAAAAATTTAGGTTTAATATAGAATTTCTTGATTAATAAATAACTGGGCGGGTGGGTAGATTATAAGAATAATCTGGACCAGTAGGTAGTTAATAAATAAATAAGTTTAGGTTGGTTAAAAGTGTAAAATACACATCGGAAAATGTCAAGTTTCTTTATAAAATTTTGATTGTAAAAATGTTTTCAAAATGCCGCAAAATATTCAGAAATGGTCACGTAATATCAAAATAAGTTTAAATTTTATGGCGCCTTTCTCGCCTAATGGTTTAAATCAACTCTTCATCGGGTATAAATCGAAAACCAATATTATCGTGCATGTCCTTTTGCTTATTAATAGATCACTCATAATTTTTAATTATTATTTATAAAAATTGCTTTTCATACACTATTATGTCATATGTATTCCCTTCAGACCACAATTTTTGTATAATTAAAGCATCATATTTTCAGTGTTTTATCGTTTTACTGGTTTAGTAGACAAAGAAATGTGGATTTCCGGTTAAAAAAAATTGCCTAAACGCAAAGCTTAAAATATAGCGTCAAAGAAGCGAATGGTGAATTATTAAATTATACGCGTAAGACATGTTAAACTCACGATAACTATTTCATGAGATTAATTTATCAAATGTGACCAAACGTGTCATTAAGCTACCCAAAGCTAGGGAATTATTGGGTTATGCGCAAACTAATCAGAATTGATTATTCACAATTCATTATTATAAAGTGAAAACATAAGTATTTTGTAGGCGGCTATATCTGAAAGTCAATGATTCTGGCCGCACTTGGATCCTGAAAGTATTTGACATTATGAATGTGTCACTGTTGCTACATAAGTCATAACACTTATCTCAATTAAATGTTAAACTACAGCCACCTAAAAAATGTTGTGTGCACCACTGCCGAAATAGTCTTAACTGTCCTTGCCTCGCTCACTCTTCTCGCAACTCTCAGACTCGTAAAGCAAAATAGCACTTTGTGGCCTTGATAAATAAATAATTATATCATGCACTGTTACTTAACTAATAATTAAACCATTTTTTGTTAATTTAATGTTGTATTTTACAATCAATTTTTTTGGTGATTTCCCAGTTTAGTAGTCTGAGAAATGCAGTGGATTTCAAATATTGCTTTCAGAATAACAAGTTAAAAAATAAGTGTTTAAATATAATAAACCAACGTGTTTTAGTACACAAAAAATCAAATATTATAAACTCATTATACAAATAAAATCATTAAAAGATAGATTTGTATAAGTGACAAAATTTGCATTTATATTAATATTTAGCAAACAATTGCCATTTTTTCAATGTTTTCGGATTATTTGTATGTATTAGTCTATATAAAAATAAACGATTTTAGATCGATGCGGCTTTTCATTATTCTTTTGATGTATTTTTGATGTGAAACATCTAATGGCTGGCGCCTTAGGACGAAAGTTGCCATCTTCATGTTGATAATAACACAATATCAACAGCATGAAATTCGCACAGAAAACACAACCTATATTAGTGACAATGACAAACAATATCATGAGTGACAATGACAATGTGGAGCATCAAAATGCACAGCTTCCTATAATAAATAGATTTCAATGTTTCACATCCTTATTTAGTAGATTTTAGTTATAAAATATTATACATATGTATATAAATTCGATGATAACAATAATACAATTTAAATGAGGTAGAATTGCAATTAGCTTTTAATAAAAATGAAATTTACACATAAATCGTAAATTAACATTAAATTTATGAAAACCTTTTCTGACAATGCATATTAGTTACAATAGAAAAAAATCACGTTTAAAATGGGTAATTGTTGTTACATTAATTCTGAATATTTTATATTATTTTTGAAAACATAATTTTTCAAAGTGTCCAGGCTTTTCATTAACTTTTATATTGTGGTAAAACTAAAATGCTTCAACAATTTTATTGTTAAAGATTTAATTGCTATCAAAATAAAACCTGCTTCATTTCATTTAAAATAATCCTGGAAAAAAATATTAGTTTTCCCTTCAACTCCAAAATCAAAAAGAACCACTACATCTACTACTACGACTACTATACCAGGAGTCCCAGGTTTGTTCTTGAAGACGTCCGTAAAAATTAGTAGCTAGGAACTGATTTTGCATATAACCAAAACTGAAGTAACCATGGTAATCTAGATGTTAGAAACATATACATATAACAATTTTATCCTGTAGTGTCAATAATAAATAGTACAAGGATAAATAAATACATAATAGCATTGAAAAGGAAGTTTCATTTTAATATTTTAAGTTTAATTTAATACAGTAAGTAATTATAAATTATTAAATAAAGTGATCCAAAAGTCATCACCTAAATAACCTTATTTAATTACATATGATACCTATTACTATAAAAGATGTCAACAAAAATATAATAATTTCAAATTATACTTACAGTTTATTTTCACACTTGATTTTTTTAAATATTAACACAGGATACCACCTTTGTGCATATGTTTGTGCAACCACAAATAACAAAGTATTCTAAAATGCAGTGTTTCCCAAAAGATTTAATGCCCACAGCATACACTTCCCTGCTAACAGATGTACCAGTTGAAAAACACTGATCCACTAATTATAATACAACGTAATAAAATTTTGTTTTAAACTAGATTACATAGCACATAATTCTTTATTTACTTTGTAAGTTTGCATACATTAATGAGAAATGTAATTTATCAGAAAACAAAATAATACAGTATATTCTACTGAAAATAAAACTCTAATTTAATTATGAATGATCTATCAGTCTTTGGAAGATAAAATAACATTTTATATAAAATTAATTAATTAAAGATGTGTAATATTAATTCATGTCGTAGTAAAATTTAAGAAAAACCTGCACAAAGTTGTTGTAGATTATTCAAATTGATATATTCATATTTGTACAGTAACATATTCTTAAAAGTTCACTTAAATAGAAAATAAAAGAATGAAATATCTAAATTAATATTTGTGAACACGTTCAATATACTTGGTTTTAGTTAGTGCACTACCACCTTGAGTAGGGTCCATCATTCTGTCCCAATCTGTTTGTCCAACAACAAATCCAATTGCTCGCATTTTTTCTTGTTCTTTTTGTTCTTCCAAGTCTGCCCATCGAACCTATGTATATATAAAAAGTGTTTTACGTAATAATTACAATATTAACAAAAATACAAAACGGTTCAAGATATTTCTATTATTAGGCCAGTCATTAGTAGAGTATATATTCCAAAAGGTGATGTTGAAGCATTTATTTTTTCAACTTGTGTTTATAGATATAAGTAAAAACGGAACTTTTAGCAGCCAAAAAACCTCAAAATTTTAGGTCTTTTTGTGTTTTTGTCTATAAGTTCTGTATGTGCATCATAACAAAAAAGTTAGAATGTAACAAACTAAAGAGCATTAAATTCTGCATTGAAATACCATAACTTAACCCTTCAGCAGTCGCGAATTGACAAGTTTCATCTACCAGTGTTAAAATTGCCTCTGCTTCCTTTTAATGCGGTTAAAGGTTGCGTATTTCAGTACGTTCTTGACATATACAATAATGTTTTATTGCCCTAAATGACATATCATCCATGCAACCTCTAACGTTATAATGAATAAACAAATAGTTTGTGATTAATAATTGAAACAAAAAATGTTTAATCGGCACCTATTTATTTATCATGTTTATTCCTATTTTTGTTTCTATTTAAAAAAAATATTTTCAATTGAAGCATAAAAATATGTAAAAAAGGTCTCTTATTTATTGTTGAAATGATTAATAAATAATAATGAATAAATTAAAAACAACATAACAGGTGCGTTCTAAAATAGTGGTATTTGGAAGTAACTACTTTAAAATGCAAAAAAAATAATGTTTTCTTGGCAAGAAATTAAAAAACAATTTGGATAAGTCATCCACACGACAGCTTATGTTATAAAAGGCAGCGCTAGTTACGTTCAAGGGTTACTATAATAATAGTGGTATGGTGGAAAACGACAAATGTTTCTTACTTTGTTCAGTAAGAGCAGTAGTAAGCAGCTTGAAAATAAAGATACTATCACTGTGAATGAAAAGGATATAAGTGGCGGATTGGTCAATTTTTAAATCATCCCCCACAGGCTTGAAAAAAACAAATTACATAGAAGTTGGTGCATGAATGGCCAAACCCTATTATAAACAACAGTGAGTATGTGCTCTCCAACACATCAGCATATTCATAGGTCTAATTGACTCGATGCCTCAATTTTCGAATTATCTTTTAAGGGTTTAAATTTAAAAAAAAAATTAAATTTTTGTCACTATCCACAAACTTTGTTAATCATATTTACATTAAAGATCACTTTAATGGATCAGTAAATCTTCTACATTGTTCCAACAAGTATGCCTTAGAAAAGTAAGTGTAATAGGATCGATAATAAGTACTTCAAGGTTTCTCGTCGTAAGAACAGAGACAGGCAAACAGCCCCCTTTCTTTTCGTCCCTCTGTCTATAGACTAGTGAGTTTGGTCGACTAGTGCGAGAAAAAATCTATTATCATTTATAGTATTGATCGTAATTTTTGATCATATATCAAAAGATGTTTTACACATTTGTAGAATATAATGCTCTTTAATTTGTTGCATTGTAACTGTTTCGCTAAAATCCACCGTTTAGGTGTTATGGACAAAAACACAAAAATCTAAGTATTAAAATTTTTGGTTTTACAAATTTGCTCATAAATATACAAATTATAATATATTACAGTAAAAGTTTGTTATCGTTAGGGCAGCATTTATGGCCGTACCAGAGAGTTTGTGAGCCTTGTAAAACAAAGTCAACTAATACTGGAGATTACTCTCTCTCTCTAACGGAGGTGTATTGTATAATAGATTTTTGTAATATCTCAACAATTTGTGCACAATTATCTTCTTAAAATAATTATTATCAATCTTTGTTTAGAGAGATATTACAACAAATAATACAACAATACAAGTTGTAATAGTGCTTCAGCCACATAAACTAGAATCATAATGGCAACATAACTCTTTATGGAGTTTTCTGTGTTCTTTCAAATAATTCTTAGTGATACTGCAACCGTAAAAATTGATTGTGATAAAATTTCTTTTGCTGATTCCAATGCTGACGCCGTTTGTCGAAACACTGAAGAAGCAACTTTTAAAGCTATATATGTGTCCAAGAAATGATGACAGCAGCAGTACCATTAAATGGTACAAACTTAAGAAAATTGAAGGCAGTGAAAAGGTCTTGTTGGCCTTTTTTGAGAAAAAGTCAAAGTTGTGGTCAATATGATCATCTAATTTTTCGATGATAAAAACTAGTTTGCGTGATGTAAAAAAGAATGCGTGAATTCACAAATATTTTTAAATTATTTAATTATAATTAATTATATGACTAATTTCAAAATAGTAATGAATTTAATGTATTTCGGGGGTTATGTTTATTTCTTATTTATTTATTACATATATATACTTTTTAAGTTTTATTGCACATTAGGTATAAATTGTGTGACTAAATGTTGCAGTTTGAGTTGGAATAAATAATTTATTTTAATAATAATAAATTGATTTAATTGTAATACATTTTTATTTTATTAAGAATATCATTTAGTATACAAATATAACCTTCTCTAATAGTATCAATAATAGGCAAAATAACGACTTATTTACAACAATGATAATAATTTATCAATCAATTATTTTCATATGATTTAACCAATTATTTTAACTTATTTGATTTAAATCAATTATCTTGAAACAATTTTTTAAAACTTGTTTTACGTGAGTGAGTGATCGTAACATATGCTACTTTTTCATATAGTACACAGTTGAAGTGTATGCAAGTAACATACGGAATAGAATAGCAAGAAAGCCTATTTTAAAATCTTTTAATTTAAATATATAAAAAGTAAGAAATTTATTGGAACAATAAATCGAAATTACATTTTTAAATAACATTACTTTTTTAAAGTGTACTTAGCAACACTATTCACTTCATGAAGTTAGTATTCACAAAAAACTTATAGTTTAAACGCAGGTTTAAATCACTTGACAAAAGGATTTTAGAAATGACTTGTGATTGAAATCATTTTAATTTTAAAAATAACTTGTGATGTAAGATTTAAATTATGTTATTTTGAAACTGACTTGTGACTTGTGATTTAAATCATTTTAATTTAAAAAATTTCTTGTGACATGATTTAAATCGTTTTAATTTAAAATTATGACTTTAAATAATTTTTATTTTAAAAATGTATTAAGACGATTTTAATAATCGTTTATAACTTAAGACTTTCATTTTAAAGATGACTAATGACAGCTCTGATTTTATAATAGAGACACGATGTTTTTGTTTTTAATATAGGGCATATGATACCACGGAAATTGCCAGACTATTACCAGTATAATAATATATGTATCTCTGTATCCCTACATTCTCTACATGTATTTCAGTAACGTGGCCTTGGGTAAAATTCACATACAAGAATGTGTACCGTGCACACAAGAAAATTGTGTATTAACTAGTCTGACAACACTGCCAAAGCTTGGTACGAAAGTTGACTTAGCTCTAAGTGTCATCTGCGACATCTAGTATCAAATACTTTAACAATTGATGCATTAATTCTGTTGTGCTACTACTAGCCCTCGTATCGGCATTATTTGCAAATTTGAGACGTGTGGTTGATGGGTGCAGTCCAGAGTTAACTCTTAACACTTTCGCTGCGGAAAGCGTACATGTGCGCTCAACCGTGCTTTCACTATGTATGGAGACGCGACTAGCGCACATATGTGACCCGTGCTTAGATGTAGTGTTGTAGCGGCCGGCAGTGTGTGAGTGCGTAATCGCACCGTGGAAGAATACCCCGTTTCGCTTACGCAGCGAAAGTATTGAGAACAGTAAGTCACCAATATTATTTTATTTGGCTAAGCTCACGACAACGTACAAATTACCTAAAATCATAAAAAAACTTGGCGATAAAGTTAGAAACGTAGTCATTTTTATTACGTTTGAAGACACATTTATTCAATTTATCAAAGTTAAAATTACATTAGGTAAAGTTAAACATAAAAAACAGAAGATTATAAAAATCTAATACCAGAAACAAAAAATGTCATATCAAATACATATTTAATATTATATGAAATTCACCAATAAGTAATAATATACAAATACATTATAAAGTAGGAAAATAATTGGTGATGTCAGAACAATCACCAAAAATAAAAGCCGTAAATGGATCTAAATCAAATCTGAGACTAAATCCATCAAAACAAATAATGGTTGGGCGCTATTGTCAGTAAAAATCATACGTGATTTCTCACACTGAATGGGCAGTATTACACAAAAAATTCGCGAGCCTAAGCAGTGGAAGAAATACGTCCATTATAGTAAAATGGAAAAGTTGTCTCAGTCGTTTATATACTCGTAATGCGAGTAATAAGTTTTAAAAAAAATAATTAGCTGTTAAAGTGGAAACAGAATCAAACAAAATTTCAATTTCTTTAAAAATTCCAGAGTCTTGAATAAAATACTATTTTCTCAAGCTGGAGAAATCTATGAAAAAAATCAACTGGCCGCAAAACATGGAGAAAAATTAATGTTCATCACAAGCCACCGTATGACTATAGCAATGATGTAAAATATAAATAAATAAATAAAATAATAGAGAGTGAGCGGTTATGAAAAAGCTAAGTTTAAACATTGTTCATTTTAATGTTTTTTAAATATTAGAATTTGAATAAGAATTTTTTTACATTTTTGTTATTTTATTGTTTGTATTGTTTATTTGATTTTTTCCGATTTTGTTTACTTTTTATTAGTAAATATATTACAACTTGTTTTTAATTGTTTTTTGTTATATTTTCATTTAAAAAAAATTGGATTCAGAGGGATAGTTATCACTTATAAAGATGCGGCCAGAATCACCCACACGCTTTCAAATATTGTATAAAAATGCAGAATAACAAAAGCATTTAGCATTAATTAAATTGAATGCTACATACTATTTTTGTTGTAAATTTCTTCAAGTTTGTATTTTTAATAATTATAATCTCATATGAAAATGAAAGAAATAAGTTGTGAAAATAAATATATTTACAATATATTTAAATTGTTTCTAAATATCAACATACCCTCTTTTGTCCTGGTTTGCTACTTAATTTCGCTGACCACTCATCCAATTGCAGGAAGTCTTCCATTGTGCTGGTGGAGCGGAGGGGTTTATTGATGCCATCAAGTTTAGCTGAAACAAACAACCAATCCACACACATGTTACACTCAAATAAACAGAATAAAGTGAACACTAATATCAGAACACTTTCTTACACTTTAGATAAACCAGGCATTTGTTAAACATTTCTAGGCATTCCGACCTAGTAGCAAACTTAAATAAATATTTGTTCTACAAGATATAAAACAAATATGAAATTGTATTAACAAAGAAAAACCTTTTAGGAGAAATGTTATTTACAAACGTAAATAACACAAAACAATTTGTCTCATTATATTGGAGCAGAAACCGAATTTTCTGGTAAGTAAGTGTTTTGTTCATTTTTATATTAAAGAATTTTAGATTTATTGCACAAATGTACAAAAAGGCAAAAAAAATAATGTTTTAATGCCAATTTTTTCAACATATATAATGATACAAAAAAATGTATCAATTATAAATAATATACAAATAATATTGAAACCAATTCAAATGATCCCATCATGTTAATAATTTTGCTGTGTAGTATAAATAAGACTTCCTCACACATTTTAGTGCACCCTTACAATAAAACCAATTTCATTATTAATGCAGTTATTGATGTAATAGATGAAACATATTACATAAAATTATAATAATAATTTGAGAATATTAGAAACTTACCGAGATTATCAATGGAACACTCGAAATTGTCCCACTTGCTGCTATTACACGCTTGTTCCTGAGGAATTTCATTTAGTATTGCTTAGACGAAATTGGTTTCTGTATTATCACACATAAAATTATATTTGCCAATAAAAACATTAGAGTAGCTGTGAAGAACTCGTTAAAAAGAAAAATATACACAACTAAATATTAACATTAACATTTATTTGATCCTTACCATTCTCTGAAGACTAAAGCTTAACTCTTACCTCATTTTCATCTTCACCAAAAGTGTCATTGGGAGAGTTAATTTCTTCCATTTCCACATCAGGTATAGATCCAGCTTGAATTAAACTTGTCGCATCAAGAATAAAATAATGTGTTGGTGTGTCTTCCCAACTTAAGACAATCTGTTCAATATCATCCTTTGAACGATTATGTATGTTACGTTTCGTACACACTTGCACATCTAATTCTAACTGGCACACATATACCTATACAAAGCAATAATTAAAATAATGAATAGACGACCAACTAAAATATTATTATGCAATATTACTTGAAATCCATTTTGTCTGGCAAAGCTCCACATTTCTTCAAAGTATTGTGTCTTTTCGTTAACATTATCAACAATAATAAATGGAAAGTATCCATCAGTTACTGTTTTTTTAAATGATTTCAATAATGATGTTCGGTATGACCCCTCCATACAATCTTCATATTCATATACCATTTCTTTTATAATGATTGCTTTTCCATCTTCTTTAATTTCACGTTCTTGCTCTACCATAAAGTAATCATCTAAAGATAATATTCTTGGGGCTGATCCACCACTTTCGAGCTTAAAAACATTACCAGTGAATATACAAATTACGTTCGGAAATGAGTAAATTCGAAAAAAAGCGATAGAACATGCACAATGGCGGACAGACGCATATGAAGTTTGACAAACATAAGTTATGTTGCTGTCAGAGACATCAAAATAATAAATTCCTTAAAATGTGCATATTAACAGTGATTAATTACTATATTTATATGCAATTATGAATGAATAACTTATATTTTGGGTTTTTTATAAATAATCTAATTTAAATTAGAAAGTTTTTAATTGATTCAGTTTGTTACTGAAAAAAAAGTATTTATAGGTTATCTATGAATTTGATATCGAAATTCCATCCCAGATGTTTGATACAACTACTTATCAAACATCATTGAACGGCAACAACAACAACAGTGTTTTAATGAAAGAATAATGAATTAATATCTTCTCTATTTGTACTTAATTGTTGTTCAATGATCAACCCTTCAACCATTTACTTAATAAGGACACAACCAACCTCATACATCCACAGGGTTGGGATACCAATGTTCTGTCAAATCGGCACCTATTCAAAAATTAATTCAATTTTTATGGGCGTGTTCACAAGAACCACCTCGTTCTTTATGTTAGGTTTATATACATCATTCTATTTTTTAATTAACAAACTGATTCAATTCAAAAGTGTTCAACTTAAACTTAACAGAATTACATGCACTCATTGCAAAGACGTCAAACAATGCAAAACCATTTAGTTTAGAAAAGTTTATTTCTTTCGGAACTCTAGGTAAGATATGAGAGTAATATAATAGATTGATTCAGTAAATAATTTTTTATTTGAATAACACTGGGTGACTAAGTTATGTGTGTTTCAGTGTTTTGTTTTATCTGAAAGTATAAAGTGCTCATAGCTACAATATAATTTTTTTGAAAAACATTTTTATAATAATTTTAGAACCTAACTTTACACTTTGACTGCCATGCAAAAAACTGACAAAGAGGTCATGTGCCTGTACCACATCTTTATCAATTTTGATCATAAAATTGCATTACAATAACTTTGTAAACAATAGAATTTAAAATTTCATGCTACATGTTTGTTTATTGTCATGAATTATACACAACTTATTGGGCTTTTATTTCTAATTGTTTATAAAAGCCTATATTTTCTAATAAAACACTAAAACTACATGCAAAATGCTTTATTATTGATAATATTAAAATTGTGTCCGACACAAATCTACCGCACAATCATATACAGGATGATTCATAACAGGTGGAAACAAATTTATATTTTTCAGGCAACAATATATTTGAGGCAGTTTGTGGTTATATTGTTTGTTGTCATGTTCATTGCAGTCACTTTTCACTTTCGGTATCTATTTATTTGAAATTATGAAACAAAATATATATAAATGATACATTAAAAAAATCCTTGTTAGTTCATGACGAGACCCTTAAGAAATTCGTTATAACAACACAATAAAATAATCCGCTCGCCGCACTATAGTAAATGCATGTAAACAAAATTGTGAAAGAAACAGTAGTGGAGATGTGACGTCACAGTAATGATGCGGATTGTATTAAGAGATGCTATTTTGTAATGCATTTTATATCAAAAATCATGTTTTATGCTTTTTGCCGATTTTTAATGCTTATTTATGAGCTTATTTTGCTGTTTTTTACGCATATAAGTCCTAGCTCTAGTTATATCTATCTCTCAAAATTTAACTTATGAATAAATCTTTCTTTATACAAATTAAAACTAAATTGTTCTAAATTTTATAATTATCCTTTCCCAATTCGTGTAACTATCTGTCTGATAAGACACATACTTACAAGACTAAATAAAGATACTTCAAGTTTAATAGTCAAAACAAAGATACTTCAGGCATTAATAATCAACCTATCTCCAAGGCACACAAATGTTCTAATGTCCTATAGATAATAATTGCTCTTGTTTTACACCTATCAGGCAACACACACTATATATATACAATATTTGATAGAAAATAGATTTGAATAATAATAAAAACAAGAATAATAACAACAATAAAAGTAACTTACTTCTTTATCCTTAATTAATTTAGCCAGGAATGTTTTTCCACTTCCAGGTGGCCCTCTTAAAATAATCACTATCTTAGCAGGTCGTTTAAAACGACCAGGAGGGTTTAAAATATCATCAATTGCAATGATTTTAACATTTATTTGAGGTTGATTTTTAGAAATATTCGATTTTTCAATACTCATTACAGGTAATATCGTATCTCTTCGTCTAAGAGATTCATAGTCATATTCATTATGACGTCTATCAGTTTTTAAATAATCTGATTTTCTACCAAATTCCTCAAACCTATCATTTCTAAGATCAATTTTCGGTTTTTTACCATATTCATTGAATCTATCATCTTCACGGTCATTACTCCTGGAATCCATTTTAGAGTTTCTACCAAGTTCATCAAACCTGTTGTCACGATCTGTATTTCTTAGGCCCATATTAAGATTTCGACCATAATCATCAAACCTATCATCACGATCCATGTTTCTTTGATTTGGTTTATGATTTCTCATAAATTCATCAAACCGATCATCACGATCATTGTTTTTTTGATCTATTTTAGCATTCCTTCCATACTCATCAAATCTTCCAGTATTATTATATCTTTTATCTTCAAATACTCTATCATCATGTGTACGTCGGTTGTATGTAGAATAGTTATCATATCTACTTCCACCAACATTAGGCTCTGATCTGTAATTCATACGATCTACACGAGAACTTCTGTTAAATGCCATCGGAGCTCTTCCAATACATGGTTCAAATTCGGGGTAGTTTTTAAATGAATCTAATAACCATTTTGGTCTATCAGGTATTGGTATGCGATTTACTGGTTTATGACGATAATCAAATAATCTAGGAGGTGCAATACTAACTTCAATTACAGCTAAAAATAAATAATTAGTAAAATGGCCATTCTATATATGTAATTACATACCAGGTTTTATTGGTTTATGATCATAATCAATAACCTTGTCTATTGTAAGCATATCATCTTCTATAGCATTTTCATCATTAGGAACATCAACGTTATCAATTGGATAAGATTCATCTTTGTTTGAATCATAATAATCATTTCCTTCCCAATTGTCATGCACATTTGAATCCATCTCATTATGTCCTCTTGAAAAACTGTCTCTTGTTTCATAATCGTCTGGATATTCATTCCCTTGATCATAATTGTTAAGGTTGTCTGTTCCGTCAGCAAATTGTTCTGCATCGAAGCAACTCATCGATGGCACTCTTGACAAACTATCTGAATTTTGTTTATTAAATCCTTTTTCAAATTGTTGTTCTTTATTAGTACTTGGCAACGGATTGTTTAATCTATTACTGTTATTAAATTCGTTGCTTTTGTCATACAATCTTTCATTAAAGTTGTCTCCGTCAGGAAAATCTTTATTACTCTTGGGATCTTCCCAAGTGCCAAAATTACCTCTACCGTTGTCAATATTTCTAGCATTAAACCTATTAGTTTCGTTAAATTTTGGTCTTTGCATGCTATATTCATTATTGAAGTTATCTTGACCTTTATATTCATTAAAATTTTCATTAAATCTATTATGACTTGAAGAAAAATCCCTTCGAAAATTGCCACTTCTATCTCTGCCCATGTTAAAATCGTTTCTAAAACCGCCAGGCCCACTATTGCAACTGTCATCAAAATTATCGTTTCTGTTATGCCTACCATCATACGAATTAAACCGTTGATTTCCTCTTAAATCAACATCACCTTGATCATAATTATTATAATCTCGATTAAAACCTTCATTACTTCTACTTGAAATAAAATTATCATCCTCCCATTCATTGTTTGGAGGTGGGGGTTCCCATCTAGATTTATCATCTCTTGTTTCATTATCTACTTGATTTTTAGTTTCTTCCTGTTTGAAACTTCCACGACTTACATCATCATTTTCACTTGCCGGTAATATTAATGAAGGCAATGTAGTCAAATCAGCTTCCACAGGTATGTTTTGTTTTTTTGTAACCAAATTCAACATACTCAAAAGTTTCTCATCACCTAATATATTATTTATGTTCTTAGAAAGAGCTTCCAAATCGGTTCCTTTGATTTTTACAGATGAATTTACAACAACTTCCTCTACCAATTTTGGACTCTCGTGTTCATCTTTCTCAGCAGTACATGATTCATCAACCAAATCTAAACCTGGAATACCATCAGCTTGTTTTGATTTAAAAAACAAATTTTCTTCTGCGGCTTCAATAACCTCTTCTGGAGGCTTCGTAAATTGTAACGGTTCATTATTCATATTAGGTGGTGGTTTATTAATATCGACATTAACAATGTTTTCATGAGCTAGAGGTAGTTTGGTTAGTTTATCTGGTGCATTACCTAACAATCCTAATCGCCTTCTGCGCATTTGCTCTCGCCTTTCTAAAAGCTGATTGCGCCATGCCTCCCATTTCTTTTCATACTCTTTGTATTGAGCTTTATCGGGATGATCCTGGTTTTGTTCTTTCCATTTATTAAACTGTGCCTCCCATTCTGCAAACTGTTTCATAAATTTCTTTTCAGACTCTGATAATTCTTCAGTTGAATTGCCATTATTAGAATGGGTGTTATTATTAACATTGCTATTAGGTGGTGGCTTTTGTGTCAAATTTGGCAAAGGATGAGTTATCCAGCTTTGTTCAAACTTGTTTCGTTTCGGATCATGATATTCATTCTGCGTCTTATTGATATTGTTATTAGTAAACGGACGCTTCATTCCAGCATTTTGATTAAAATTTGGAGGTGGGTTTGACATATTTGGCTGCCCTTTCCACAATGGAGCTGGGGTATTTTGTGGTTTAGTTGGAGGTGGGGCCGTAGAATAGTTAGGCAATGGTGGTTGTGTAGGGGCAACACTGGAATATCCTTGAAAATTTGATGTAGCTTTTGTTGGCGTAGTTGGAGCTGGTGGTACTGGAGGAGGTTCCTCAGGTGGCAATGGTGGTTTCTGTTCTGGTAATGGTGGTGGTGCTGATGTATTAGGCATTGGTGGTATTGGAGCACTTGCAGTTCCAGCCATAGCACTTAATGATTTTTGGTACTAAAATAATAAAAAGTCATCAATAAGAATATTTTATTAAAACTATTAATTCTATCACGCCATTATACCTACACTACATATATTATATTCTTTATATCAATATATAAACCAAAAAATTGTTATGGCAACCACAAGTAAAAAATGTCTAATTTTAGTACAAGTGAGGAAAATGTCTGGTTGGGGAGCTCGCCATTGGCTCACTCATCCAACATTTGGGCTCGCAATTGAATGACTTTGCTCACATGTGCTAAACTTGATTTTTTTCACTTTCGCAATTAGAGAATTGTTAAATTGATTCTTTACATTATTTTCATTACACCAAATCATAAAAACTTTGTATTGTTTTTCGTATTGTTCTCTCCATCTTAAATGTAAAATATTCAACTATATAATTCTCGCTTTCATTAGAATATTAGGTGGAGTATTTCGTATACTAATTTCACTATCGTTATCACTTTCACAATCCATAATTTAAATTTTGTGCACAACAATATCAAAATTTGATATAACCAAATGTCATCTGTCAACTATCAAATGTGGTTTTTCCAATATGATATGTGCTTCGGACCATAAACCATATTTGCAAAGCAAAAATATGACCAAGAACGTATAAACGACAACTGTGTATGCAACCCAATATACACTATTTTGCGATTTAATACATATTTTAACATTCATTTGCATAATCAAAGCCTGTCATTTTACAACAAAAGTGGAAAAAATATTTATCAAAAGAAGAATAGTAAAATTATAGTTATATTATATACAAGTAAAACATGTTACTTTTATATGTGATGTGAGAATATCACCTCACTTTTTTATTTTTTACATGAGAATTTTTTCCCACCTCACAAACTAAATGGGACAATATAATATATTAGTGTTTATGAATTTGAAAAGTACTGACTGATTTACATGTGGATTAGTTTTAGATTGTTATAAGAATAGTAGTTAAAGTATATATGAAAAACTTCTAATTAAACTTTTCACCCATTTGTGTATCTCAAAATATTAAGAAAAATTCCATAATTTAAAAAAGTGCACAAATCTTGTAAGACTTGTCACATAAAACAAGTGATTGAAAATTTAAAATGTTAAGTGACAAACAAATCAAAATTCTCATTAAATCAAAACACCGCTTAAGATGAAGGAAAAGTAAAGAGCTTATGCATGTCTTAAGAAATAAAGAAATGAATTAAAATATATTTAAAAAAAATTTTAATCCAACAAATATTCTAACTAAATAATAAAGTAAAATAAGCACGTATTTAGCACTGTTGTGGAATTATTAAAATGGTCAATGTTTTTAATTTTCACTTATTTGCGATTTTCCCGTCACCATCACAATTCATCAATCAATCATCTAACATCACAATTTTCAAACTGATAAGAGATGAACATCTCTACGCAGGCTTACAAGTATATAGGCGATGTAAAAAGCAAATTCAAAATTTTGAGCTGCAAAAGAGATGTGTGATGGGTGATATCAATTCTTTTACATAATATATTTTTTATACAAAACAAATGTTAGTTCTAATAATTAAATTTAATAGAAGTACTACTTTATTACTAATAATTAAAAAAATACTAAATTATTATCTGAGTAATCTGAGTCATCTCTCTTTATCAATCAACTAACTATTAGAACCTAAATTACTAATTTCTGTCAATTTCATTTTAACAAATCAAAATTTTTCGCACTAAAATCTATAAATACTTTAAATAAAAATAAAGAAAATAAGGCTGTTATTAATTACAAATGTTTGCTTACAAATTGTCTTTTTTAATATATATATATATATATATATATATATATATATATATATATATATACATTATACATACAACATGTTTTAATTCAGCATAAAATTTTTCAATGTCTTGTACTTAACACATTCACTGCGGCAGTAAAATTCATACTTTGTCTTTGACTGAGTTACATGTATATGTATTTGGTTATTACTCCTGGGTGGTACATATGTCCTGGAAAATGTAAATATTTTTATGATAAAAGTCTTTATATAAAAAAAAATTGTTGAATTTCCTCGATTTTTGTTGCTAGAAACTGTTATATAGTTATATAAACTACACTCTACTAGAGCAGGGTGTCTCAAGCCCGGTTCCCATCTACTTAGTGTTTAGTGCAAATTGTGAGTAAAGTGGCAAGTTGCGAGTGACCTTGTTAGCACAAAAGAATTTTGGGTTGACACATCTGATTTTCCAAAAACGTAGGCATCAAAAATGAACATCGCATTCGCATAGAAAATGGAATTGTACAAACGAATAATAATTAACAATTGATATTTAATTTAATATTAATAATAAAAAATAAATTTAAAAATAAATTAATTCAAAATAAGGAATTCAGAGTAAGTAGAATGATTGAATTTCAAAAATAAATTGAGTGAAATTTTACAATATAAAATAAAACAAATATGATTTGGTTATTTAAATTTAATTACTATATTAGTAATACCTTCAATTTATTATATTAAAGAATGTTCATCTCCATATATTAATTGGAAGCAATATCTATAGTGCAAGTAGTTGGCGATAGACTGTGCGCTTGTTATTGCAAGTAAATACGTTAATAGTATGGTTTTCATAAAGTAAGTAGCGGGCATAGTAGATGCACATCATATTGCATTAGTACTCTATTGACATGCACGGCATAAAGAAAGTGAAAGCATATGAATGATTTATAGTTTATATTATTCTTTTATGCTTGGCACCGCAGTAGTTGGTACCACTTCACAATTCTCTCAGAGCACACCTTTTGTTGACAACATTTTAAGAAGAAGTAATATATCGTATAAATATCCGTAATATAAAAAAATAATAGGATACAATTTGTAATTTTAACTTAGTTATCTTAATTTGTCTTGTAAAGGTATATATTATTTTATATAAATATACAATAACGCTCCAAACGGCATATTTAAAGTTGACGATTTTTTTTCATTAAAAAAAATAGGTGTAAAATTTGAAATCCGTTCGTTTCTAACATTTCTAGTTGGTCAAATATTATTGTTAATGTTTTTTATTAACCCTTATTATAGTGGTCAATAAAATATATCCAAAGAATATTAGTATGAATCTCACAGAGGAATATTAAACAAATTCGACTACGAAAACATTTACCATATTCAAATCTAAGTACTGTTGCAGAAACTACTATTTTACATGTTAAAGACAACTTTTAGTAACAAAATTTTCTCTTATGTAATTCTGGCAACAATCCTCCTAATCGAATGTTTATATTTGGAACAGAAAACAAATTGAATACATTGCTACATCATCATCACTGGTTTGTTGATGGATCATTTAAAGTTTCACAAAATATATTTTATTTTACTAAGTGTATATGAAATACATAATTTTAATAATAATACTTTCAATATTTTAAATATTTAAAATAATATTTATAATTATATCCTTAATCACAACCCAAAAATATATATAAATTTTATTATCATTATGTGGAGCGCTTTTGTCGGTAGAGCTTATGTTGCGGCGCTTATGTCGGGGCGATAATGTCACGAGCGCTTATGTCGGGGTACCATAAAAAATGTATCCAAACTAGATATTGACACAAGTATGACAAACATACTTTCTTACATTTGTTTGTACAAACATAAATCACTGCTACATTATAGCATCATATGTTTGTACGAGACAGGAAAAAGAACTTCCAACATATTTAAATAGATGCATGTAACAATATATTTTGCTTGAAAGTAGGTTTGCACATAGTTTCCATATATGAAGAAACACATGTACTTCTTATATTTGTAAATAAATACAAAGCATTCAAACAAAATTAAATTAAACTGGGGGGAAACGTAAGTAAATTATTTATATTCCGTTATTAAGGTAGATTTGGTAAACAAACGTTATGCACAACTTACGATGCAAGTTACTATGGACGTAAGATTTACTTAGGTTGTTGGTAGCAGAAAAATATAATTATACAATTTTTCACAATTACATCTAAAATAACTTGCATGGTTACTTACAGTTAGTAGCCAACGGTGCGTAAGAATAATGGAACGCTAAATATTACAACTTGACAAACGCCATTTGAATATTTGCATACAGAGTGTATATTAATTGGCGGACAAATTACTGGTAACTGCGTAGATCGTGCCAAAAGAATTTAATTCCAAAATGCTGAATCTTCATTTGGCCTCACAATGTCGTCTATTTTGTCAATACAAATCCCTTTAACTGCGTATTTTATGTACCAATTTGCTTTCTTTGTTTAGTATAATAAAAGTTACGAGGTTTATTGAAAATGAATAATGACAAATATGGAAAAACATGCAAATTACTTGGTCCTTCAACCGTGTGTATGTAAGTATCTGTGTTGAGTTAAGGCTTGTTACTCTAGATATTTGCGTCCGATATCTAAAGCCGCATTAATTGTTTCCCAATAGCAAATAATACCAATAGGTAAGTCATATGCGGTGATCCATCCAAGTGCTGACCATCTCTAACGTTGCTTGCCTTGCAAACATTCGACATCGACCATACTGGATATGCCACCCCGACAGTTTCAAAATTTCTAATAAAATTCAAGGTAGGCAAAATAATGAACACAACAAATGTTAATTTGTTAGTTTGACTTACATGCTGTGTTAATTATTTAAAATAACATTTGATATGTGTATTAAGTTGTCCAAATTATAAGATTTAATTTTATTAGAAATTTTGCTATGCTGCTACCAGCATAACAAAATTTTGAGGACCTTATGTGGCCAAACGAAGAGTTTCTTAGCATTTTATAATTAAAAATTTAATTTTCTTTTAATATGATCTACAAAGTTACCTTGTGTTTGTCCGCCAAATAACACCCTGTAAAAGTTAATTAACAGAATAAAGTACAGATTTAGAATATGCATCTATAAAATAAACAATCGCGGTGCAATCCTCTCAAAACAGATATTTCTAAGGACAACAATGCTGATACATTACCTCTGCTCCATATTGTTGGTGCCATTGCTGATATTGTTGCTGCCATTGAGCCCATTGCTGCCAGTTCTGTTGTTGCATTTGTTGCCACTGTTCAGGTGTATATTGCACACCAACGGGCATAGGTGCTGTTGCTTGATTTATTACCGCAGGAGCTGGATTGACCATAGGCATTCCTCCAGGCGGTGGCATACCTTGCCATTGTGCCCAAGACATGCTATAATATTGCATCATAAAAATATAAAATACTGTTAATATAGATTATAAGATAATATAACCTACCTGGCAACAGTATGTATCGTCAAAACTATACACACTTAATTAAAATGTATATATAATTGATACAACTTGTGACTGAAATATTCATTAAAAGAAAACATGAATAATTAATATGTTATAATAATTGAAATTGAGAATACATAAAATAAACATATGTAAAATGTATTTTTATCCACATCAGGTAAAACTGCTACTACTAAAAGTGCTTTAATTCAATATTATTTAAAACCTCATAACAATTTTCAAAATATTGATATCAATAGTGTTCATTTCACTTAATATTCAATTGTAATCATTGTAAATCTTTCGATTATATAGCAAAAACCGGTTAATATAATGTAGATCGCCAACAGAAAAATAAAAGATTCTGACCTTTTGCTGAAATCCTTATTGAAAATATTTTTAAACACTAACACCTCTATTATCCTATTAATAAATCACTTGCCGAATTCACAAAAAAGTCTGATAATGCAATATTTTTACTATTATATTATTTTTACTTCCTACTAACAAGACATTTAACGATTTTTGTTAATTTGACATACATGTCTGCCATTACTTGTTCGCTTTTGCGTCGTCGTCCCCCGGCCGTCATTCGTTGTCATTCGTCAAAACAATTAACAAACACCAATCATGCACCGTCCCGCCCAGTCCAGTGTGACCAGCTTTAGAAATAACGTGCGCGCCAAATATGAAATAAAAATCTGATATAACGGGTGTCCAGAGAATCCCGGCTGGGTAAAATATTTCGAAAGCAACATGACGGATTAAAACGCAACAAATAAATTTTTTTGTTAAATGGCCGCCAAGAATCCGCAAAAAGTTCGCTCAAGCTCAACATTTTGCGGAAAAATCAATTAACCTAACTAAATTTGATTGAAAAGATACATGTCAAATAAGTAAGGTTACAATTTTATTATATTTAATAATATATAAAATATACTATGCAAATACTTCATTATAATACATTAAAACATATTTTATATGACATACCCCATTATTAAATTGTTCCATAAAAGAAGATTTTAAAATTTATTATCTAATACTAGTAAAACCAACGCAAAAACAAAATAACCTAGAAAATTACCAAAACGTTTGAAATTACCGCCAATAAACACGAAAAATTACTTAAAAAAACGTCCGGATAAAATCATTGCAGTATGAACTGGAAATCTAGATAATTTGCAGATTCGTGGCGGTCATTTTATCAGCACAAAAAATTTCCCAATTCCGGAGAAGCATGAACCTTTACACTCTTAAAATTGTTAAGAGATGTATTCAAACATGCCATGGAGAAAAGGGCAACTTTGAAATCTTAAATAGAAACCCATTTTTAAAAGCAGATTTGGATTGTAAAAGAATCGTAACTTTTGTGTTTAACACTTTTTTGTGTCATACATGTATGCTGTAATCGACAAAAACAAAATTGAAAAGGTACGGTATGTACAGTTTTGCTCACATAAATCTAGTCAAACAATTTAGATCTACTTATGCAATTAACTAAAATTGTTTGTTGAAAGGTGACTTTATATATTACCTAAGCTGTTGACAAATATCATTTTGATTATAAATCAGTGTGAATCTAGAGACCTTGATAGATCAAATATATTTGTACTAGATTTATGTGAGCATGACTATACGTCCAAGGTTACTAAAATTATACAGGTTACTTGGATTTTAACGCATGCACAGAAACGCAGGTGATGTTAATAAGAGGCTAAATTTGAATAGTAATGTAATAGCATAGATAAAACCCTCTAGATGCGTAACGTTTTTCGTACTTTTGGAATCCTACACAAGAGGGATTTGGAATTTTTTGGATGTTTATCATAGAATGCAGCAAGTGCAATTTACGCTTCTTTACTCGATAGATATATTTTTTAAAGCCGATAAGTGTACAATATGCACATTAGATTATGAGGCTTCCGACCCATTTATAAAAGTAACTGAATTTTAGTTCAGATCTAAGTGGTAAAAACAATATTTCGCTTTGCTTCGTTCTCAATATTATAATTATTAATCTATGGTAATAGTATTTGTATTTGTTGCGTTTTACCCAACTGGCTATTGACCTCAAGGTCTTTCAGCCGTGTTGATGTAGGTTGTGTGTGTTGAGTTAAACTTGTTATTCTAGAAATTAGCCTTTGATAAGTCCGATATCTAAAGCGCTATTAATTGTTTTTCAAATTTTACAGGTAAGCGGGGCTATGCAGTCACTCACCCAAGTGCTGACTGCAACATTTTCAAACATTTTCGATCCACCTTAGTGGATCTGCCACTCCGGCTGTTCTAAATTTGAATATTTACATATTTAAACAGAACATGCCGAATTATTTAGTTTTATTTTGTATATTAACAAATGGGATTTTAAATAAACCAAAAACAAATGATTTCTTAATAATTGCATATATATATATATATATATATATATATATATATATATTAATTATATTGAGTTTTAAAAACATATTATAATTTTTATCTTCAACATAATCAAAAATAATGCAAAATTCAATATTTATAATTAATTAATTAAATACTTGAAAACTTCAAAAACAATATTTTTACACCATATTAAACATTAGAGAAACAAATATAGTTTGTAAGTATCTACAAAACATTTTAGTAGAAAATTTGTTTTTTTTTTAATTTCTTTCCAATGATTGTGAATGTTTTGGTTGATTCAAGCAAAAAAAGTTTATTAAAATAATTTTGTAAAATTAGTGTACAACTTCTGTAAATGGACAGCTTCTATAACAGGATAATTTTGCAGGCACTGTAAAGTAGTTAAAGGACTCTCTAATAAGAGGTTGCGCCCAATATAATTTTGTAATGTTTGTCCTAAAACTTCCCTGATAAACGGTCTTTATTATAATATAATTAATTGAGGTGACCGTTACTATAGTACAACCAACTAAGAGTGGTCCATAAAAAGCGTTTTTACGCAACAATAGAAGAGAGCGCATAACACAAAAGAGGGCCAGAGTGTGTTTAGAGACAAACCCTTGTTTTGTCTTTGAGCATGCTCTAGACCTTTTTCGTGCTATGTTCATATTCTATCGTTGCGCAAAACCCCTTTTATAGGCCACCTTAAATTGGTTGTACTGTACATATGGACAATCCATTATTATGAATAAAATAAAACAATTTGCTATTTTTTTCATGATTGATTTTTGGCGATAGAAAAGCCAAAAGAATGGAATATTTATGATTAAGGTTCAAAATGTAAAAAAATGAAAATCATTATTTGAAAAAAAATTGGTGTTTCAAGAAGACGGATTTTTTTTGCTATTGCAGATAGTAAATAAAATTTTCAGAATAAAAAAACCACTTCTAAAAAATTTGAAAATAAAAGATATTTTTTTAAATTTTTGCGTGTTTCAAAATTTAATTATAAACAAAACCTTTTTTTACATTTACCTTTATGTTATAAAAATCAATTAATAAACAAAACAAAACAAAATAAAAATTTTAATGTTTTTGAAATTTTTAAGCCTTTTTGTTTAAATTTTTGTAAACAAAAACACGAATCTCCAATATAAGAACATAAAAAGCTATAGTGACTGTGCTTGGAACACACACAGTAGAAGTAACACCTTTAGTTTTATTGTAATATAGTTATACTGAAAATTAAATATCAACGTTAGTGTCATATTTTATATTTGTGCAGAGCCACCCTAAGAATGCACGCGTCCCCAGTCCAACTCATTCTCATTCGTCACTGCCTGCATCCTCACCCGTTCCAATTAATTGGTTTAAGTTTTACTTTTCGCTTTTTCGGACTCACTTCAAAAGTTCTTACTTCAAAAATATTTTTTAAACCAACCAACAAAATAAATAGAAAAGAAAAAAAATTGGAAAATGTTTTACGTTCGAAGCAAATTATTATTTTTATATACAAATGAAAAAAAATTAAAATATATTTAGTAAAACTGTAAAAAAATGGTTCTTTCATATTTTGAATTTCTAAAAGAAAAATAGTCTGTTTTATTAGAAAAAATAAATTAAGTGTTTACTATTTTTATTGTTTTTAAAAACCATATTAATTGCGCGTTTCAAGAAATTAGAATTTAATGTTTCTGCTTTTAAAATAACGTAAATTTAGAATTAAAAAAATTGGAAGAAACCTGTAAATCGGAAAAAATGATACATTGATAAACATTCTTATAAAAGAATGTCTCTAATCAGCTACACCAACGATAACCACCCACTTAAATGAGAAAATAATATTTAGTATATAGGAAATTAATTTTATAATATTGATTTTCTTTTTATTTTTAATAATATTATTAATAATAAATAATTAACAATAAAACAGTTAAAGTAAGTAGTTATTAATAATATTGTTCATTTATTTTGTTGTTATACTGTACGTGTTCAGGCTATTTGCATTTTTTAAGTAAACATATGGATTTGTTAACCTTAATTTATATGTCAAATATGAGTGTAAACAATTGTTGCCAACATATATATATATATATATATATATATATATATATATATATATATATATATATATGTATATA
>JARJEC010073036.1:0-13097 GCA_030264575.1 Tachinus sp. AB-2021 | reverse complement strand
TGTATAAAAAAAAATATATTTTTGTGTATTTATATATGTTTTTAAAAAATATTTTTTATACATATATAGAGATAAAAAAATATATATATATATATATATATATATATATATATATATATATATATAATTGTTATAAGAGCTAAATCTAAAATTTATCAACACATACCTATTCCACATACAATAATAGAAAAACGTTGAATAAATACTACAATTTAAAGTCATTTGTACTACCAACTACTATTTTCTAATTTTTAAGAAGATTTTATAACTTTATAAGAGTTAAATCTAAAATTTATCTACACATACCTATTCCACATACAATAATAGCAAATGACAAACGAATAATACAATTTAAAGTAATTTGTACTAGCAACTACTATTTTATAATTTTTAAGAAGATTTTATAACTTTGGCCAAATATATATATTATTTATAAACAAAATATATATATATATAATTGTTAAAAGAGCTAAATCTAAAATTTATCTACACATACCTATTCCACATACAATAATAGGAAAACGTTGAACAAATAATACAATTTAAAGTAATTTGTACTAGCAACTACTGTTTTCTAATTTTTAAAAAGATTTGATAACTTTATAAGAGTTAAATCTAAAATATATCTACACATACCTATTCCACATACAGTAATTTGAAAACAACGAACGAATAATACAATTTAAATTAATTTGTACTAGCAACTACTAATTTCAAATTTTGTCACAAGATTTTATAACCTTCTAAGAATTAAATCTAAAATTTACCTGCACATACCCATTCCACATACAATAATAGGAAAATGTTGAACAAATGATACAATTTAAAGTAATTTGTAATAGCAACTACTATTTTCTAATTTTTAAGAAGATTTAAATCACTGGGATGACAAGTTAACGGTAATAAAAGTGACTATAGTACATTCAAACCTAGCGCGGGCCATGGAAGGCGCCCCCGCGCAACGACGGAAAAGGTCCAGCACTTCCCTTTCTGGGTACACCCCAGACCCCTCGCGATGCTATACGTCCACCTCTGTCGCCCCTCCATAGACCACGCTACGCTGATAGCACTTGAAATTGAAGAATTCTTCAAAACTATAAAACGGGTTTTGAGTTAAAAATTATTTTATTTTTGACTTTAAGGCGTTTATGTGCAAGGATTTGAAATGCTTTGGAATTTTGTTGAAAAATTTACTCCCATAATAAGTTTTGAGACCTGTTCAATCTATCCGAGTTTGAGTATATATTAGATTGGTCTCTTGTATCGTAGTAGTGCCTTTTCCGAGTGAAGGGTGTATGAATCATTTTTCTTTTTAAGGTACAGAAGACATTCAAATACATAAAGATTAGGTTAGGTTAAAAGGAAAGGATTCCCTTCAGCTGTCTCTATAGCCCAGGTTGGCCACTATTCTTATAGCTCGTTTTTGTAATTTGAATATCCTATCTTTTATACTTCAATAACCAAGCTAAAATGCCACATGATAGTTGACTATGACACAGGGAGAAATGTGATGTTCGAAGAACAGATGGCGAAGCTACTTAATTTTTGCAAGTAACATGGAATAAATTAACATGGAAGTGCCTTCCATGTTAATTTATTGTTCAAATGAAAAATTTTGTGCTTTTGCTCAATTCAACTATTTATGAACCACTCAGATGCTTTTTCTTCAGCAAGCTGTTGATTAGCTAAAGCCACACTAAGCTTTTTGCTTTTTGTTGGCATAGTTGTGTCATCTGCATAAAGTACTAAATTTGCTGCCAGATCACAACTAGGCAAATCATTCATTTAGATTAAAAATAAGAGTGGACCTAGGATAGATCCTTGCGGTACCCCGTGATCTATATTTAAAGTATCGTATTTGTTACCTTGATGGCTAACAAGTCGTGTTCTGCTTGACAAATATGACATTAGTAACTTACAACTTTCAGTATTGATGTTGTATGCATTTAACTTTCTTAATAGAATATGATGAGAATATAAAGGGAAAACAGTATGTGGTATAATTAACAAAATCTAGAATTGCGTCAGTTGTGTTATTGTTTTTTTCTAAACCAATATTGTTTTTTATAAATGAGATTATGTGATTCAAGATACTGAATTAATTGATTAGTTAAAAATTTTCCAAAAACTTTTGAAAAGATTGGTAATTAGGCGGTTGGCCTGTAGTTATTCGGATTAACGTCACCTTTTTTGTGCACTGCTATGACTTTTGCAAATTTTAGGAACATCCGGAAAACTATTGCATTTAATGCTCTCATTGATTAGTGTCGTTATAGGTGGCGCAAGTTGATGGGCATTATCTACAACGTAACTGCGTTAATTTCATAGATATCTCTGCTATTTGATTTTTTATCATTATCATCATAAAATTTAACATTAAAATCCCCCGACTAAGTAACAAAATTGTCTGTAACATCTGATGAAGACTGAGGTTCTACGTTTTTGTATCACGATTTATTTCGTCACACCATGACTGCAGTTTCAACTAAACCTAAGTCTTCATCAGACGTTACAGAACAAAGAAAAATCTGTTTTGTTGTCCGCAAACTAGATAAAACAAAATGACACGCTGGGAATATATTCGTCCAACCTTTTCTACGATCATTAAACTGATTAGTGCTTTTGATCAATGTTTCAAAGTTTGGCAACAACCTTCAAGTTGCTAAACTGGCTCCTGATTTTATGGCGGAGCTGGAATATTCAACAGAATTTTTCTGTTGATACTTTAATCTATTGCATGTATTTTATAAAAGTGAAATTTAACTATAATTTGTTTACAGGGTATCACTGAGTTGATTGAGGGAGGTCGCTTCAAATACATCACAGAAGGCGACTCCAATCTGATCACTCTGTGCATCCGCAAAATCAAGCCGAACGATGAAGGCCAATATAAAATCATTGTCAATAACATCCACGGTGAAGATTCGGCCGAAATGATGCTATACGTATCGGGTAAGCAAAATAATACAATTTCAATGAGCATTCATTACAAACTGTGTTTATTTATCAGATTCCAGTGGTATGGATTTCCGTGCTATGTTGAAGAAGAGGAAGTACGCCAAATGGGGCGAGAAGAAGGAAGATCCCGATTGGGGCGACTTGAAAGAATCCGAGAAACCAATGCCAGCACTCAAGAAAGTAGAACAGGTCAGGTTTTCATTTATCGATATCACATTACCATTATTATTAGGGACATTTTTTGATACATATACTCCTCATCAATTTTTTTTTGGCCAGACTAACACCAATTAAATAAAATTGAATTAAACAAAAACTAAATAATATTTGATTGGCTAAAGATGTTTGACATACTTTTTGCCGTTATAGTATGATAAAGGCCATCCTATGGTCTTGTCTGGATTCTTCGTAGACGAAGATAAAATTTGTATCATGGTGGATGGCAATGTTATCACTGAAGTGGGTGCTGATAAAGGTGGAAACAGGAATTGGAGTTGGTTAAAGGTTGGACAACTTAATTAAATAAACAATCGGCGATACTATCCAAGACATCCAATCAGAAATCTTTAGCATTTTATTAAACAAAAGAAAATAAACAAAAACTTTTAAACTATTAATATAATGATGCGTCTCCATGTTTTTGTGGCCAATTTTTTTTTAATTTTGATCCTGTTCTTAGGGGCTATTTTTCAGTGTCACCAGGCAGAGGAGTATGTTTTGTCCAGTTTTTTTTATATTATTTTGCAAGTTTGCAAGTTTTTTGTGTAAAATTATGTATAGTGAAATTGTTGGGTAAATGAAAAGCTCTATTTTCTTGCGCTTAAAGCTTATTTCGGCCACTATTACACACATCGACTGATCAAATTATAAAAACCGAAATATTTTCGCAGATTCAAAAAGGCTCTTCGAGAAAATTCAGCATAGCTGGTGTCATTCTAGATTGGCCAAGATTGAAAAGACGCGAGGTTTTTATTTGGCATGATAATGTATTTTTATCTAGAAGTGAAAATGTATTATTATTGTTATGCGCTTTCCCAACGCAGCTTTGCTTGCATTTGGAGACTCATCCTTATATACTTTGAAATAATTGGTCATTCATTCTTCCAAACTAACCAAATCGTAGTTATTAATAGCACAAAATTTCACTAATTCTACCTGGATGGATCAAAATTTATTAAACAAATTCTTCTTGAGATAGAAGCTTAGGTTGTCCTGCTTTTAGGAAGTTTTTAATATTCAACGCAGGCCTTCACTGGATGAAATTATTACTGATTGGCCGGATCTACTGCAAACTGAACATCCAAAGGTTGGCACTCAAATGTCTAAATATTTGAGTTGAATATATTTTTTTCAAGATGATTTTTAACCAAACATTAAAATGATCAATAATAAAAAGCTTCTTATTTTACTACACCATTTTTGTTCACTAATGTTTTTTACATTTTTGTTGATGACAATTTTTAGTTCTCGTCAAGTGATTCAGGTAACTTTTGGCAAAGCCAATCAAAAGAACGACGAAGATATCTGCCAAGAAATGAAATTTAATGAACAAAATTCAACGAAGGAAAAGCTTGCTTACTTTATATTTAAAGCTTAATTGGTTACTAAACTCTATTCTATCTCTATCTTCTCTTAAAAATTGTCTTCTACATTCTGTTGTTTTTTAATATAATTATCTACACTAATCACCACTCTTACTACTTTCGATTACTATTTTTCTGCATGCCTATTCACGACTGGTTGGTGATGGATGAATGCTCATTCTTTCAGATTCCAAGTATCAGCCCTGAGTTTTAGTTTTTGTTTGTAGACTCCAGTTTCTTCCCGAAGGCCATCACTAGCTGAACTAATACCAGATTGGCCTGTATTACACCATTTCCAAAAAAAGGAGGTTGGATGTTACGGAAAAACCTACTTAAATGTTTTTATTATATTTCTGCACGTTGTGTACCTCATTTTTGCCCAAATTTGCTGTATATACATCCCGCTTTATTCACATTATATCAAACCTCTAATATTTTTCCAAAATAGATGTTGTCTGCATCGACGTATCCAGTCTGCATGAAAATATTTTTCCAGATGTTTTTTTACAATTTTTTTACATATTTTTAGATTTTCTGCAATTTTACCTTGCTGAAGAAGAATATTTTGATATTCAGCATATTTTTGATAATTGTCTAAATGTTTCTAAATCCCACCAATACGGCATACAATAATTCAATGATTCAAATTTACAGAAAAAGGAAACTTTCTTGAAACCGCTCATCGATCAATTTGCCAAAGAAGGAAAGGATAAGAAAGTTGTCTTCGAAGCCGCTTTCTCCAAACCCAATTGCAAACCTAAGTGGACATTTAGGAAGGATGTAAGTTACTAACTATAACCAACAATTGTATTACCAACCAATCTCAATTGCAGGAACTATTCCCAGGCTCCAAATATAAATTCAAGAACGAGAACGACTGTTATCAGCTTATTATTATGAATCCTAAAGTTGAGGATACCGGAAAATACACCGTTGAAATTGGAGGTGTGTCCAGCACTGGCTACTTAAATGTAGACGAACCAGATCCAATCTACGTTTTTACCAAAATGCTGAAGAAGAAATACGACGGTTATACCAAACACGAAACCCAATTAGAATGTCATGTAAGCTCCAACATGGCCGTCATCGGTTGGTACAAGGGTCAAACCAAACTGGAAGAAGGCGACAGGTACCTTATTTCCAAAGATCTATCAGGAGTATGCAGACTTACAATCAAAGAATCCTTAATCGAAGATTCCGATGAATATACCTGTAAATTGGAAAAACAAACAGAAAACAACACAACTACAACATCCCTCACAGTTGTTGAATACCCATACAAATTTGTCAAAGTATTGAAACATCAACAACTCGTTGAAAAAGAAAACATTACATTGCTGTGCGAGCTTGACGATGCCACGGGCGACGTCAAATGGTTTAAAGGTGAACAAGAAATCACCGGCGACAAAAGGTTGGTCATTTCTAAAGACGGCCGCAAACGCAAACTGGTCATTAAAGACGCCAAAGTTACTGATGCTGGCATGTATTCATGCGTCAGCAACGCTGACAAAACAGAAGCCGAAATTGTTATCAACTACCTCAACAGATTCAACAAGAAACTCAAGGATACCGAAGCAATCGAACGCGACAAGCTTATCCTCGAGGTTGAATTGCAAGATCAAACCGCCCCTGCAGAATGGACATTCAATGGCAAGCCCATCGAATCTTCAGAAAGGGTCGAAATCAAAAATTTGGGAGGAGGCAGACATCAACTCCTTTTCAATAAACTTGAAATGGAAGATGATGGTGAGATCATGTGCGAATCTGGAAAATTACAATCATCCATGAAACTGACAGTCAAGAAGGGCGAAAGCAAACCAATAATTAACTTCGGACCAACATTCGAAGCTCCAGCCAGCGCATTAATTCTCATGGATGTTCCTTACCAAAGTATGCTAAATTCATACCAAAAAAATGCTTATTATATTTATTTATTTTACATATACAGTTGATGGAACTAGAGTATCCCCAATAGAAGCCAAAATTATTAAGGATGGCAAAATTCTACCACTCAAAGAAGTCGATGTTGTTATTGGTGAGAACAAGATCACTTACAAATTCAAGAAACCAGCCAGGGAACAATCTGGAATGTACCAAATTAAATTGTCCAACTTACAAGGAGAAGATGTCAAGGATATAAATATAATCATGCAAACAACACCAGCACCACCTGAAGATGTCGATGTATTCGAAGTTTTCCAAACATCCTGCCAAGTATCTTGGAAGAAACCAAAAGACGACGGTGGTGCACCGATTGCCCACTACATTGTTGAAAGACAAGATCTTAGTCTTAAAGGTAACACTCAAAATATTTTTTTACATTTTGTTTAATCAATTTTTGTAGCTGGATGGGATAATGTTGGTGAAGTACCTGCCGGCGAATATAAATACAAGGTTGAAGGACTTGTCCATAAGAAAACATACAAATTCCGCATTCGTGCTGTTAACAAATTGGGAGCTGGTGAGCCAGCTACATTTGGAAAACCAATTTTGGCCAAAGATCCTTGGGGTATAATATCATTGCATTGTATCAATCCAAAGCTATAATTACTAATTTTAGATGAACCGAGCAAACCCAAAGATGTCGAAGTTGTTGATTGGGATAAGGACCATGCAGATCTTAAGTGGAACAAACCTGATAGTGATGGTGGTGCACCTATTACTGGCTACGTTATTGAATTCAAAGATAAATTCGGACAAGAATGGAGCAAAGGTATTGAAGTATCAGGAGATCAATTCACCGGTACAGTACCTGGCCTTAAAGAAGGCCAACAGTATGAATTTAGAGTACGCGCTATCAATAAGGCTGGACCTGGTGAACCAAGCGAAGTTACTAAACCAATTATTGCAAAATGCAGATTTGTAAAGCCTTATATTATTGGAAACGACCTTATCCCCATTATTGTCAAGAAAGGACAAGTTATCAAATACGATATCAAATATGGCGGTGAACCAGAGCCAGAAGTTACCTGGTTATTGGAGAAGAAAGAAATCAAACAAGATGCCGAAGAAAGAATTACTCTTGATAAATACGATAGAAATACTGTAATCACAGTACGCAGAACCACGCGCGCAGACAGCGGTAAATACATCCTTAGGCTAACCAATAGCTCCGGAACCGTTGAAGGAATCGCTGATGTTGTTGTCTTGGACAAACCAAGCCCACCAAAAGGACCACTTAAAATTGAAGAAGTTCGCGCTGACCACGTCAAAGTCAAATGGCAAAGACCTGAAGATAACGGAGGATCTGACGTCACAGGCTACGTTCTTGAACGTCTGGATATGGATACCGGTCGCTGGATCCCAGCCGGTGAGGTCGGCCCAAATGAAGATAATTTCACATTCAGTGGACTCACGCCTAAAAAGAAGTACAAGTTTAGGGTACGCGCCAAGAACAAGGAAGGCGAATCTGAACCCCTAGAAACTGATGAAGCTATTACTGCTAAAAATCCATACGACGAGCCATCACCACCTGGCAAACCAGATATCATTGATTATGATAACAAGAGTGTTACATTGAAATGGACTAAACCAGATAATGATGGTGGTCGTCCAATTACCCATTACACCATTGAAATGAAAGATAAATTCAGTCCTGACTGGGTGGAAGTTGCTAAGTCAACTGGACCTGAACCTGAAGGCAAGGTGGAAGGACTTAAGGAAAAAATGATCTACCAATTTAGAGTCCGTGCTCATAATAAGGCCGGTAGCGGACAGCCATCTGAACCAACTGATAACCACCTTTGCAAACATAGAAATCGTAAGTATAGCAAATTATGCAGCATTGAAACATTTTAACGTTATTGTTTAATTCCAGTTAAGCCACGCATTGATCGCGAAATGTACAAATCGATTACAATCAAAGCCGGGCGTACGCACAAATGGTCCGTTGATATTTCCGGTGAACCACCCCCAACTATCAAATGGGTTTGGCGTGACAATATTCCCCTCAGCAATAGCGATCGCATCAAAATTGAAAATGTTGACTACCATACTGACTTTATCCTAACTAGTGCAGTTAGGAAAGATACAGGCAAATACACACTTATTGCTGAAAACGTCAATGGTAAAGATGAAGCAACTGTTGAATTGACTGTGCTTGGTAAGCCAAGCACACCCAGAGGACCTCTTGAAGTCACTGATGTCACCGCCACTAAATGCAAAGTTGGATGGAAGCGCCCAGAAGATGATGGCGGTTGCCCAATCAAGGAATATGAAATCGAAAAGATGGATCTTGCCACTGGCAAATGGGTACGCTGCGGAAAAATTCCTGTTGATAAATTTGATAAGCCAGAAAACATGGAGTTTGAAGTCACAGGTCTCACACCTGGATCTGAATACAAATTTAGAGTAACAGCCGTCAACGATGAAGGTGATTCTGACCCACTTACCGCATTGCATGGAGTTGTCGCCAAGAATCCCTTCGAAGCTGCCGGTAAACCAGGCACTCCCGAAATTGTCGATTACGACAACAAAGGTGTCAACCTCAAATGGGCCAAACCTAAAGACGATGGCGGTGCTCCAATCGAGAAATACATCATCGAAAAGAAAGACAAATATAAACCAGATTGGGAAAAAGCCGGTGAAGTATCTGGAGATAACTTGGAAGCTAGAATTGAGGATCTTAAGGAACGTGGTGAATACCAATTCCGCATTATTGCTGTTAACAAAGCTGGACCCGGTACTCCATCTGATGCTTCAAATATGCAAATCATTAAGCACAGATCACGTAAGTATTATATCATAATTAACCACAACACATGTGTATTAAAAAAATTTTAGTCAAACCAAGAATTGATCGCACCAACCTTAAACCAATCATTGTGCGTGCTGGTAAGGTTATCAAATACGATATCGATGTCAAGGGTGAACCTCCACCAACAATCACCTGGTTCCAAAATGAGAAAGAAGTCATATCTGAAGGCAATATTGAAATTGTAAATGTTGATTACAACACCAAAATTACAATCATCAATTCTATCCGTAAAAATACTGGCACTTATAAAATCAAAGCTGTCAACGAACATGGCCAAGATGAAGCCGATGTCGAAGTTACTGTTCTTTGTAAGTTGCATTAATAATAAAAATTGGACAAATTTAATAATGGCTTTTGTATTGTATAGCTTCGCCATCCAAACCAAAGGGTCCACTTAAGGTAACAGATGTTACTAAAAATGGAGCCAAATTGAAATGGGAAAAACCAGAAGATGATGGTGGCAAACCAGTCACCGGTTACGTTGTTGAAAAATTGGACAAAGCCACCGGTCGCTGGGTACCAGTTGGTAGAACTAATGACACAGAAATGGATGTTAAGGGCTTGTCAGAAGGGCACGAATATCAATTCAGAGTGAAAGCCGTAAACGATGAAGGTGAATCTGAACCTTTGGAATCAGATCGTTCAATCGTTGCCAAGAATCCATTTGATATACCTGGAAAACCTGGTACTCCACAAATTGTTGATTGGGATGCGGATCGTGTAGATCTCAAATGGACAGCTCCTAAAAGTACTGGTGGGGCTCCAATTACTGGCTACGTTATTGAGAAAAAGGAAAAATTCTCCTCATCTTGGGATGAAATTCATACCACCTACTCACCTGATTGTGATTGCACAGTACCTGGACTTAAAGAAGGCAACACGTACCAATTCCGTGTACGAGCCGTCAATAAGGCCGGTAACGGTGAACCTTCAGATCCAACCAATCCACACATTGCCAAAGCAAGACATTTGAGACCTCTTATCAACCGCGACAAATTGCATACTGTTAAAGTACGCGCTGGACAACTCGTCAAATTTGATGTTGACATCAAAGGTGAACCTCCACCAACCGTCACATGGAGTTTGGCCAATAAGGTATTGGAGAATACTCCTCACACCAAGATAGAAAACGAGGATTACAATACCAAATTACAAATTTCTGATACCACACGTAAGGATACCGGCACTTACATGATCAAAGCAGAAAACGATTCTGGCTTTGATGAAGCACCAGTCGAAGTAATTATTTTGGACAAACCAGGCAAACCAGAAGGTCCACTTGAAGTATCCGATGTTCACAAAGAAGGCTGCAAGGTTAAATGGAACAAACCCAAAGATGACGGCGGTTTACCTATTACTGGCTATACCATCGAGAAAATGGAAGCCGGCAGTGGCCGCTGGGTACCAGCCGGCTTTGTAGATGCCGATAAATTAGACCAAGAAATTACCGGATTGGAACCAAACAAAAAATATCATTTCCGTGTTAAAGCTGTTAATGAAGAAGGCGAATCCGAACCTTTGGAGACCGATAATGCCATTACCGCTAAAAATCCATTCGATATACCAGCACCACCTGGTCTTCCAGAAATCATCGACTGGGACGAACACTCTGTAAAACTCAAATGGGAAAAACCGGTCAGAGATGGCGGTGCACCAATTACAGGTTACATCATCGAAGCCATGGATAAATTTGTAGGTCAGTTCCAAAAAGTTGCTGAAGTTGGACCAACTTGCACTGGATCTGTGCCAAGATTGGAGGAAGGCAACCAATACAAGTTCAGAATTCGCGCGGTTAACAAAGCCGGCCCATCAGAACCATCCGAACAAACCAACTGGCATACAGCTAAGGCTAGATACCGTAAGTTATTACTACATTGCAACTAATTCAAATATATTAATAACAACTTAATTACAGTTAAGCCTCTCATTGATCGCACCAACTTGAACGCATTGACTATCAAAACTGGATTATCCATCCACTTGGATGTCAACGTATCTGGTGAACCTCCAGCCAAAATCACCTGGTTTAAAGATGGAAAGGAAATCGTCACTGATGATACCATCCGCATTGATAATGTTGATTATAATACCAAATTCTTTGTAATGAAAGCTAAGCGCGTATTAAGTGGCAAATACACTATAACAGCAAAGAACGAGGTCGGTGAAGATACTGCCGACATTGAAATTAGCGTTCTTGGTAAACCTGGCACACCAAAAGGTCCCCTTGATGTTTCTGATATTACCAAACACGGCTGCAAACTTAAATGGAAGAAGCCAGAAGATGACGGCGGCACTCCAATCGACTACTATGAGATTGAAAAACTAGATCCCATTACTGGTGCTTGGATCCCATGCGCTAAGAGCTCCGAACCTGAAGCTAACATCACCGGTTTGCAAGAAGGCAAACCTTATAAATTCAGAGTAAAGGCTGTTAATAAAGAAGGAGAATCCGAACCATTAGAAACGGAAAAATCGATTATCGCCAAAAATCCATTCGATGAGCCCGGCAAACCTGGCAGACCAGATCTTAAAAACTGGGATAAAGACTTTGTTGAATTGGCGTGGAAACCACCAGCAACTGATGGTGGTGCACCAATCGATAAATATATAATCCAAATGCACGATAAGGCTGGGCGTGGTTGGGTTGATGCTGCCTTTGTTTCTGGCGACAAAACAACTGGCCGTGTAGAATCTGTTGAAGAAGGTCATGAATATGAATTCCGCATTGTTGCTGTTAACAAAGCCGGTCCGTCCGAACCCAGCGATCCATCCAAATCAGTCATTGCCAAACCACGGTTCTGTAAGTACCATGTATCATTATCAATAATTCTATACTAAATTTATTTATGTTTTAGTGGCACCGCGCATTGATCGTAAGAACTTGCAGAAGAAGATGTTGCGTGTTGGACAACTATTGCGTATTGATGCTGATGTAGCTGGTGAACCACCACCAGTTGTTACCTGGACTTTGAAGGAACAAGTACTTAGAAACACAGACCGCCTTAAAATAGAAAACGAAGATTACAAAACCTCATTCACTTTAACAAAATGCAAACGCAGCGATACCGGCATTTATTTAGTCACAGCAAAGAACGAATCTGGTGTTGATACAGTTGAAGTTGATATCCAAATACTTAGCAAGCCATCAAAACCAAAGGGCCCTCTCAAGGTATCCGATGTTACGGCTGAAGGCTGCAAACTGAAATGGGAACCACCAGAAGATGACGGTGGTGAACCAGTATCTGGCTATGTTGTTGAAAGACAGGATGTTGAAACCGGTAGATGGGTTCCAGTCACAACAACTAAAACACCTGAAGCTGATGTATCTGGCTTAACTGAAGGAAAAGACTACCAATTCCGTGTTAAAGCAATCAACTCTGAAGGCGAATCCGAACCATTGGTTACTGATGTACCAACAACGGCTAAGAATCCATTCAAAGAACCCGATTCACCTGGTAAACCAGAAATTAAAGACTGGAGTCGTAATCATGCGGATCTCAAATGGACTCCACCTAAAGAAGACGGTGGTGCTCCAGTTACCGGATACATTGTTGAAAAGAAAGATCCTGCTGGAACTAAATGGATTAAAGTCTTGGAAGTTCCTGGAAACAAAACTGAGGCTAAAGTGCCAGATTTAATTGAAGGTCAGAAATACCAATTCCGTATAAAGGCTGTTAATAAGGGTGGCGAAAGTAAACCATCGCCGCCATCTGAGACTATAACCGCTAAGGATAGATTTGTGCCTCCTAAGATCGACCGTAGCACTCTCAAAGACCTTACTGTTAAGGCTGGCCAACAAA
>JARJEC010072998.1:0-10886 GCA_030264575.1 Tachinus sp. AB-2021 | reverse complement strand
TGATTTTCTTGTGAAAGTCGTCATCAGCTTCCATCTGCTCCAGAGGTTGGTTTCTTAAGTCAACGCAATCTTATACGAACGGAGAGCCAAATCCTTCCGCAAAATTCGCCACAAACTGGTCACACTGATGTTCAATGCCTGCGATCGGCGTGAAATCGACATCCTTGACTGCTCACGCACACTCTCTTGAACAGCCACGATATTTTCTTCACATCGAGTATTACGTCGTTGCACAGGCATTGGGACATTATTCAATGCATATGTTGTTTCGAATTTTTACACTAAACGTTCAATAGTCCGTCTTGTTGGACGGTTTCGTCGACCGAAAATTGGTGTAAGCGCACGCAATGTAGTTGCGATAGAACGTGAAATTAGATAAAAAACTTGAATAATTAGCAAACGTTGTTAAGCCGTGTATCTCTCCATAATTAAATGGCATATATTGACGTTTCAAAATGTGACAGAATTGCGGAACCAACCTAACTCCTGTTCGTGAAATGTCAAAAACAAAATGATATCGCTCTTAGTGAAAAACTATTTATGTGTAACTAACCTAATTTAACTTATAATTTTAAAAATAGCTATTATTATTTATTGATTAGTCAGTTGTTTTACCAATTGTGTTATTTTATTAACAACGTTGATTCAATTTTAATATTTACATAAGTACTTTTATTCTTTCGTAATTGAGTGCGTTATAATGGCCTCGATGTTCGAACAAATCTATGCATTGTTATTTTATGTAAATTTCTTAAGTTAGTTACAATTTTTTCTTTGTATAAAACTAAATTTTCAAATCATTATATTTCAGATGCTTTTATTTAATTATTAATTATTATACTATTTTTGAAATATACAGAATATGTATATTATTTTTTGTCGATATAACGCAATGTGAATTATCAACGTCATATGTTCTATATTGTTATTTTATTAGCAGGAAATAAAAAGAAATGAGTTTAAATAAAATCGAGTCTTATCACTCATATCATCGTTACCCTGGAGCAGCTCAACGTTTGCTGCGATCCAACTAAAGTCGGTAATTTACTTCGTATCAAAAAAGACTACCTGTCGTTTTCGTTCGTCTGGCATTTTTAACATTTATTTAAAGAAAAAATTCAGAACCTAAAAGCAAACTTAAGTTTTGTTATCATAAAAAGAAGTATAACGTTGCTTAAAAAACTGTTACAAATCAGGACGCACTATAACAATTTTTATAAAAAACATTTTTGAACTAAGATTACTTTACTGGCTAACATGCACCAAAGTATAATTATTGACGATGACGTTAAAGGATGACATTGCAACCATCGATATTTTACCTTATAAAGTTATAAAATATATTATTTTCTCCACAAAAGTTTTCAGCTGGTAATTAATATGTCAATCAAACCGTGTTGTCGATCAAAGTCAATAGATAGATTTTATATTAAGTGTAAGCAAAAGTATCTCCTACAAAGGATGCTTGTCATTTTGTTACTTGAATAAATTACTGATCAATTTGCTGATATATACCGTAAAAACGTATTAAAATTTTATTTATTTACATCATAAAAATAAATTTCATATTGATGCCTTTAATATTGGCAACTATCATTTTAAAAATAAACACATATTGATTTATAAATTATAGCCTAAATTATTAGATATTAATTTAAACCACAGATCTGCAATTATTTTTGCAAATTTGGCCAATATAAGCCGCATATAATCCATTTATAAATCAACGGATTCGAGATGAGCGTCACATCAATAAATCTGATATGTCATATTTGCTAAACAAGAATTTGGTTAAATAATGCTAAATTTCATAGAATATCATACATTTCTAAAATTGTACAATATCTAATAAATTTATAGCATATTTAATTTCTTAATATTATATGATTTTTTTGTTATTGGATTGACTTTTAAAGTTTACGTTAATGACCACTGAAATGTATATAATATTTAGAAAAACATAATATACCGGTTGACAACTGAAACAGGTACGCGCTCATATTATTTTTTATTTATGAATATTTTTTAATACACTTCTTATAGGTTAAAATACATTACGAGACCGTATTTTATCGCTAAAATTTTTTAACCGCAAATAACATCAATTTTGTTTTTTGAATGAAACACCCAGTATATTTTTGCAATTCTGATTTTGCAAGTATAATTTACGTATAAATATTTTTTTTCAAAAATTTTATGGGCCAAAACACATCACAAGACCTTAGTTTATAACTAAAATTTTCTAATATATCATTTCCGGTTAAACCGGAAATAACATCAATTTTGTTTGTTTCTTAAATGGAATAATCAATATTTTTTGCAATTTTTTATTTGTTAGTAATGTATAGCAACAACATTTAAATACAATGGAATTATTGAGAAAATTTTTACTTTGCAACATTATTCAAAATTGATTGATTTACTAGCTTTTATAAATTAGTATTTAGGTTTTAACTTACTGTTTTTAAATACAACCCCCTTGATACTATGGAATCATATAAAAGTAAATTTTTTCCTATCAAACGACACCAAAAATACTTAATACTTGTTTTGAACATGTATTAAAAAAGTTTTTTTTTAAATGTGGTTACAAAAACCATTAAAAATTGGAATTTATATGTAAAATAGATTAACAAACAAAAATGTTTAAAAAGATACTGAATATTCCATTTAATATTACAAAATTGATGTTATTTCCGGTTAAAACGAAAATGATAGTTTTCAAATTTTTAGCAGGAAAGTTGTATCTTGTAATGTATTTTAACAAAAAAAAAAATCATAAAAAATATTCGAATGTAAAAAAAATAAGTTCCCGTACTAGATTTATTTCTCATCTGGTATATATATATATATATATATATATATAGGATGTCACAACTTATCCGTGCACAATTGCTAACTTTGTTATTATTGGAATTACAGCATCGGTTAAATTAGCAAAAAGCAATATTTTCATTGCAGGTTTCAAAAGTGAAAATAATTGAATAACTAATTGAGATATTTACAAAAATAACATTTTTTAATGGAATACGTTGTAGAGCGGGTGACCCAAGCCATAGGTAACGCTATTTTATTTTATTGTTTAGGAAGTTAAACAAATAAAATCAATAGGAGTATATATATGACACGTGTTATTTATTGTGATATAAGTGAAGACTTTATTACTTCCGGTTATTCCGGAAACAACGCCATCTTGTAAAATTTAAATAAAACCATATACGTTTTTTTCATTGTATCGATCGTTAACTTTTATCACCATTGCATCAAAACAACTTTTTTGTTTTTGGATTTATTTGGTTGCAAATCAGTTTTGAACCATTTTAGCTTCAAAAATGATTTAAAAAATAATTTAGGTCGATGTTGCGTTGATGGTACCCTGTGCAAAGGTTACAAAGCACGAGTCTGCAATTTTTGGTCGGAAATTCAATTTTATCAAATGGAGTTTTATGGGTCAATTTTGACTATTTAAGAAAAAATAATCGTCTGCATGCAATCATATAATATGATAAACCAAACACATAATATTTTATCAAAAAAATATAAAGTAAATGTCATTGAATCAGAAAAATCGAAAATTTAATTAAAAAAGTAATCTTTCGTGCAAGTTGAATTTATTTTGAAATTGCCAATAAATAATGATGTATTTTAATGTTTTGTGTTTAGTATCATTGCATGCAGAAAATGATTTTTTCTCAAATAGTCACAATGGACCCATGAGGTTCCATTTTCATTTCCAACATCAAGCTAAATTATTTTTTGAAATAATTTTTCAGTTTTGAACCATTTTAACCGATTTGCAGCCACCCAGATCCAAAAAGAAAAAATGTTTTTTGTTGCTAAGTTGATAAAAGTTGACGATCAATACGTTTTTATAATTAAATTGTCTAACTAATTCAAACTAACCTAAATAACCGGAAGTGATACCGACTTCACAAATATAACAGTAAATTGCATTTTTTATGAATATGCAGTATACATTTCATTTCTCTAGACTCATAAATAACAAAGTAAAACAGTCTTACCTATGGCTTGGGTCACCCGGTATGTCATAATATTTTGAATGCGTAGGGAAATCTGAACAAAAAATTGTTAATTCATTGCTAGTTCAAACTTACAAGTTAACATTGAATGATGCTAGCCTTTCTTATGAGATATTGCATGTGAATAAATAAAACAACTTTTTATATATTTTATCACAAAAAAACTATTATTAAACCGGACTAGTTTTGACCAATCCTCATCATCTTACGGTGATAGAAATAAATAAGAAGCCAAAGAAAATAACAATTGGCGGTTCAAAAGGTGATTCCAAAATTATTCAACATCCGATAAGAGGGTTTGTCACAAGCAGAATCGGAAGGCCTGCTAAGGCAGTCAAACAACGCTGGTTGAGCAGGAATGCAGAGCTCAATATCAGAAGCGTGACGCGTACCAACATTCTTTGAACTTGTTAATCCTAATTTCCCATAATGTATAATTTCTACCTTGTTATTTTCTTTTTTTTATATATTTGTTTCTATCACCGTAGCATGATGACCAGGTAATTGGTCTAAACAGTCCGGTTTAATAAATACTTTTTTATAATAAGATATATAAAAAGTTGTTTTATTTATTACAAATAAACAGTAATAAACTTCCGTAATAATATTTTAGGTCGGCAGTACGGCAGAATGGATATATACGATTAACATCGAATAGTATAGGTAAGCAGCTTATGCCGTGGTCTGGTCCGTGCATGGATGGGTGTCCGAGGGCGCAGTGTCCTTGCTAGAACTAGCTCCACTGTCACAGGCCTCATTCAATATAGCATACATAATTATATCCATTTCTGCGGCTCGGTGTGTCCGACCATCTCTACACTCGAAAGGGTATAAAAGAGATATAAAAGATAAATAATAATAATATTTTAGTAGGTTATGACTAAGAGTATTTAGACGTTATAAGTCATTTTGACAACATGAAATATAATAAAATTAAAAAGTTTTTAATATTAAAAAAATTAGCATTTTAAATTAATTGAAAAAAAAATTAAAAATGAACGTAAAAATAATTATTATGGATTTATAGTCAGTTATAATCATGCATAAAAGCATAAAAGTGTTTAACAAACAATCTGATTTTTTTCTTATTTTAATTTTTGTTATTTATTTAATTTCAAGTAAAATCTTTTCTTTGCAAATTTTATTTAAAATGTTTTTCTGATTATTGTATTTTTCAATGTGTTAAATTTGCTTCTTTTTTTAAATGACATTATGGAAGTTTTATGGAAATTTTATTTATTTATGTTTTACTTCAAAAGTTGACATAAAGTTAGCGTGTATATTACTTGCTTATTTATAAGATTAGGATGAAAATGCATTCACAATTATTTTGTTTTCAACATATGTAGACATATATAGGGTATCCCAGTTTTAAAATATTATGTTTGTAAATATCTCATAAACCAGTTATTCAATTATATTGTAAATCTAATATTAACAAAGTTAGCAATAGTGAACGGTTATGTTGGGACATATATATAAATATATATATATATATATATATATATATTTATGTATGTATATATATATATATATATTCTCTTGATAGTTTAATGAAGTTTCTACAAAATGCTTTGAAGTAAAATATCAGGAGACTCGTACTCATACTACATAAATTTTGCAATAAAGTGAATGTAAGTTAAAGATCATGTAAGAGACGTGTGTAAGTTGGCGAAACGACAAAAGTTTTATAGAAGTGTACGTGTTACTAAATAAACGCCTAAAACATATTTTTATTACATTTTCAAAGAAAATAATTTGAAGAGGGCAAGAAACTTAAAACGTTAAATAAATATCTATACTACTCCATAAACAGTTGTACAAATTTAAATGATTTTACATTAATATATGATAAAGAACGTTTCAGTATTTAATAATAATATTATATGTATTATAAAAATCTCACATTAATGTATAGTATATAATAAGTAAGATAACACTGAAGCATTTTAGGAATAATGTATTTTGGTGTCTTGAACTTTGATTCAGTACATTCTATATTCACATATGAAAAATAGCATTGTTCTAATGACCGACTCAAATTCTAAGATATGAATAATTCTCTTAACCAAATTTAGATTATATAAAAACATAACACAGTTAATGATAATAAAGTGAAATGAATATATAAAGACGACCGTGTAAATAAAGAAATTCATGGTTTTAGAAAAGTTCACCAATTACAATTCGCCGACTGAAAAATTCACCGACTGTAAAGTTCATCGAGTAGAAAATTTATCGACTCAAAAGTTAACCTACTCAAAACTTCATGGACTAATGTGAAATTCATCAATTCTACAATTTTAAATATTATTTATTAAATTATTAAAACACAAGAAACTAACAAATAGATATTTCAACGATTTTGGAATTTTACTTACGATGAATTTTCCATATTTAATTTATAATTTATCAGATTTATTTGAATATATTCTTATATTTCCATTTGGACAAAGTAACCATATGGTTGCATTGACTTCAACAGCCTGCTATGTTTGCCCACTAAAATTTATGGAGTATTAAACAATGTGAAAAAACATACAAATTGCGCATGCGCGTCGCCTCGGAAGTTTTCAACTAGTTACTAGTTTTACAAAAGTCACTAATGAGAATTTTGCTAAGTATCCTAACCAATTTGCCCGATAGTTCTAAAATAAATGTAAACATATGGTTATCTCTGGGTGCCACAGGCCACAGTATTGAGTCCCTTGCTTATAGTCGTTTAAATCAATGACTTGTTAAATACCAAACGTAAAGTGATTTCATATGCAATTTATACAGTATGTTTGTTCTGTGGAAGTGAGTGGAAAGCAGTAAAAAAAGTGCAAACAGAAATTTAAAAAGCAAACCACATAGTACAATAAAATTTATTATCGGTAAACCTACCAACAACAAATTTTGTCACATTTACACTACAAAACCATATCAATTGCAATTCTACATTACAAATTGATTTTGTAATTGTAAATCTCACTAGTCTTTGAAAGACACTAAACCGTCACACTGAGCGTTTCCAGATTTCAAATCCTGCTTACGCTAGCGCGGCAGATTTGATTTAAATATCAGTAACACTTTCATCTACTAGATAGCACTGGCGGTACTTTCTTTATAGTTAAATCAATGTTTTAAGTATACATCAAATTATTCAATCAATAATTATCATTATAATATATTATTATTATTATCAAATACTAGAACTTTGTCACATTAATTTAATTTGTTTCATTCAATATAGGTAATATAACATGCATATGCAATTACAATTTCAGAAACGCTGAAATTTCTATTTGGTAAATTAATTTTATTATATAATAAATTAATATAACGAGGTTTTTAATAGATTTATAGATCAATATCAGGTAAAATTGTAAAATCAGTAAACTTTTCAGTCGATGAACTGTTGGTTGGTAAATTTAATAATCGTTAAACTTTTCGGTCGGTGAATTTTCTAGTCGGTAAATTTTTGTCGGTGAATTTTCTGTTAGCGAATTATAGTCGGTAAACTTTCCAGATACCAAAATTATATGTCTTTATTTAAGGCGTTAAATTGTCTTGTTTTCAGTGTTCTGTAGTTAGTAGTTTTAAATTCGCGGTACAGTTGCCTTTTTTGTTTAATGAGTCTTAGAATGAATGGAGGGAGTGGATAATTATAGTGCAATTTTAGAGTTTTGGGGGTATGGCGATAAATATTTGATGAAAGCAGATTTTTAAATTTGGAAATGATGTTAGGTGCTATGTTGTGATGTATATTAATTAACGAGGAAAGTTCTTGGTTTACTTTCTTTACATTACATGAATTTAAACTACATATGAACTGAAACTAGATAAAATAAAAAGCAGCATGGAAAAGAAAAATTTCGACACTTGCTGGGTACCAGAGGTGAAAAAAGATAATAATAAAAAAGAACTCATTAGGAACGGCTAAAAGTTAATTTTTAATTTGAAATGTAATTGCCAGATGGTCGAAGCAAAAATTGGGTATGACATTTATTGAGTGGATAAGCGGTTTTACAGTGGATGTACAGAGAAGGATATCTGGATTCTGATTATTGTTCCTATTGAAGGTTTGTGGAGTGTTTATTTTGTAGAAATCGGAGCTTGAAAAGAATTGTTAGAGGTGGCGGGGTTTTTTGGGTTAAAATTAAAATCACCTACAATAATGGATTGAGAATACAAATATGCTTTAACAAAGATATTATCTTCAATATTAGACGTTGGATGGATATAAACAAAAAATATGTGGAGTTTATCATCGCGGAAAGTTATTGCAACATGTAGGCAGTCATTTAATAGATAATCCAAGAAAGGGTAATTTTCTTTTCTAATACCAATAGACGATTGTGCCATGAAAACAGAGCCACATTTATAGATTTGATTAACTGTTAGCTGAATTTTTGATAATATACCAGTTTTGGAATGAAATTGGTTTTGAGGATTTGGTTACAACAAACATTGCACAGAATGCATTATTAAGCAAGAGGAAATTTTGTATGATTGGAGATTTTTTAGCGAAACAATTGATATTGGAATTTAATTAAATTTAGGCTATATATTTTAGATTTGAGAAATGGTGACTTCTATGCCTACTATTGGAGAAGTGGTAGGAGCCTGTTCGGGATTAAGGATGTCAAGCATGATTATGTATATTCTATTGCTAGAATAGGCACAATAGCGTCAATGTTGTAACTCTCAATAAACTTTGATTTAAGTTTTTGAATGAATATTTGTCAGTCGGTGTTTCTAGGAAAATTTATTTTGTGAATGTAAATGTCTATGATATCATAGTGGACTGTGATTGGAGAATGAATTCGTGATGATGATGTGGTTGTGTTCTCAATATCTGCCAATCTATTGTTTGTGGTCTTGATTTTTATGTTCGGTATGCCATCGATTGGTTTTATTGGCCGCCGTTTGTATTTCAAAGACGATGCTTTGTGTCCCTCCTCGTTGCACGCAGTGCATTTGTAGAAGTAAAGTAGTACAGTTTGCTGTTTTGTCATTTAGACAACACTTGCCGCATTTTAATGGAGTTGTACAGCTTTCTGCGGTGTGTTTATAGGAATTGTACTCACTACAGGGAATCGGTATTGGTGCTGGCGCAAGACTTTCAAAAATAGGAAAATGTTTGTTATTACAAAAAGCATCACGTTTCAACAGGTATTGGTAATTGTTGAGATCGCCTGTGATTAGTCTTATTTTGTAGGTCGGCAAACCAGTACCTTTTGATATTATGCATTTTGCAAATCTAGTTTGATTGTTACAAAAACAGCTTTTATTTTGTCATAGGTTATTTATTGGTCTACTGACGTAATAACGCCAGAGTATAATGGAACTTGGGTTTTGTTAATAGTCAATTTTGTTACTGGTATTTCTTTGTAGCATTTTATGAATTTGTTAAATTTGTAGTTCTTGTAACATTGGAATTGTGCATGTTTTATCGTTATTCAATTTTATAACAAATCCCGTTTTTGTTGATACAATAATGTCTTTCTGGTTAATAGTATTTTGGCACCCTATATCAGATAGTTGGGTGCGTGGAAATAGTTGTGAAGTTTCTATATAATATGCTTCTTTGAAGCTGTTGTTAATTAATTGGAACCTGCTTGATGTATGTTGCGGCTGTCGTTGTTGTTCTTGCCCAAGTTGTTGGTGCTGGTGCTGTTGCTTCTGTTTAACATTTTATAAGATTTGTGATTGTCGAGTTTTTGATTTTATATTACAAAGAAAAGTTTTATTATTTGTATCCGTTGCGTTTAAAATTGGAATTTTAAATAAAAATTCCGTATTTACTTTTTTGTCTAGTGAGTTGTGTGTGAATTTTGGAAGCTTGGCTTCTCCTTTTTGCGATAAGGTGTAACTCCGTCCGCATCGGTCCCGCTCTCTGTGAGAAAACTGGAGCCCGGTTCCCCATCGGATTCAACAACGGAGCCCGTATCCATGTCGCGATTTAATTCGGTCATTATTGCTTTAACCCCGCACGGGATAAAACAAATTGTTTTAATGCTTCACTAGCACAGTTTTTATAGTTGCGCTTTATAAATACAAAATATATCACTTTAAATTTATATTACACTGAAAGGAAGCAGCCTATAATTCTGCGTGTCTACTTTGCACTAGTTCACGAGCAAGAGTAAAATCCATTTGCTCTAATTTTGCAATAATAAAATCTATATCAAATATCAAATATCAAAAGATGTGTTGTAGTTAACTTTCAATTATTTTTAAGCAGTTAACTTTTAATTTACGACTTAATAAAAGCACCGATTTGCAACCAATTACACAGTAGCATTTTGATCAATTAAAGTTTTCAGTTTTCATATTTGGAAATGTTTTCTTTCTAGCTGAGGCGTTCAACCAAATGTATTAAAAGTATTTTGCACCGATAAATTGTAATAGTAGTTAACCGTTGAGGGTCAAACAATCCCTGGATACCATTGTGGGTGGGATAATGTTTTTAGATGTAAATTATATATTAATATAATTTCACTGCTTGCTAGGATAGCTGTGTCATATGCAAATATAAAAATGAACATGTTGGACAACTCGGCTGCTTTGTCAAAGTAATTAGAGTTTTGCTGTGGGTCGTCAAATTTAAAGAAGCGTAATTCAAATACTTAATGTTTCTATTTAACCATAAAGAATATAATATGTAGGTATAATTGACCTGCAAATATGTAGCGGTAGACAAAAACTTTAGATATATCCTGAAAGGCATCCAATCAATATATATATATATATATATATATATATTGAGTGGATGCCTTTCAGGATATATCTAAAGTTTTTTTCTACCGCTACATATTTTCAGGTCAATTATATCTACATATTATATTCTTTATGTTTAAA
>JARJEC010072992.1:0-15416 GCA_030264575.1 Tachinus sp. AB-2021 | reverse complement strand
GTTGCCATTTAATATACAATATATATATATATATATATATATATATATATATATATATATATATATATATATATATAATCAGTTTTTTTTACAAATTGTGCACGAAAATAATATTTATTAATCTGCTTGCTAACTTTATCTAAATGTATAACAATCTTAAAAAAAATGATTATTCAAAATCTTTGAATTTAAAATTTTTAATATTTTTTTAAATATTTTAATAAGATTTTTTGGAATCTACTTTTTAGAATTGGTCTGGACAAAAACGTTTTTAAAAATTTCTAAAATTCAAAAATGATTTAAAATTTTTTTAAAAAACTGTATTTTTAATTTCGTAATAATCTAGAAAATAAATTTTAAGTTTTACTTAAAAAGATATCTAAACTTTTCTTAACCATTTTTATTACTTTTATTAGAAATAAATTTAGAAACATTAAAGTAATTAAGACTTATTACTAAAAAAGTATTAAACAAAGAATATAATTTTTATTGTTGGTAACTGCTCCAATAAATTTTGTTGAGAGTTTTGCAGGCTTGTAAATCAAAATTTGAATCCATATTTATGGCATTTATTATATATGCCAAAAAAATATTTGAATAAATTTGCATAACAATAAAATCGGGAATTGTAAATGAAAATTTATTAATACTAGTCAGGGACTAAAGTTATAAATAAAGGCGTATATATTCCTGCCAAATATTGACAATTGATATAATAATAATCAGTAAATATTAAAGAGTAAACATTCAGCACGTAAGCAAATTTTTTGGAGGGAAACGTGTAATAATGTGCTGGGTGCCTTTTTGAGAGGAAGTATTAAATATCTTTCAAGAAATCGCCGACAAAATAAAAACATACCGAAAACCATGAGAGGGCCAAGCAAATCCATCACAAAGCTTAGGAGGTGCGTCTTAAGTTCACACAAATTGCCAACGGCAGGTTATTTAACTTGAACACAACAAAAAGTACCTGTTTTCGAAGAAATTTAAAGGGACACATAAAAGGCCACTATGGGAAAAATCAGGTGATTTTTTAAATGCCCAACGAAACACAGGTCCATCCGCATCAAAGCAATAACGATATTAAATGCACTTAATTACATTTCCTTTCTCACAGCATCTATCTCATTTATTTTGCGCGCCAAACATCATCTCAATTGATTTATGGCACAAGATACTCGCCAAGTTTTCAACGATTTAGATAAAAAAATGCACTGGCATATATTTTTATTTAATTAATACAATATTGTTAGGTCAATTATGGTGTTTGTTTCAATTAAAATATTATAAGAATTAAACACATTATTATTAGCAATGCAAATTGAGCGATTAAGCAAGATCTATTTATAACTAACTGTTTAAGTTCGTGAAACTTTATATCACAGACTGTTAGACCAAAGCAGAGATTATAATTAGTTATTTTAGTGCATGGAACGGCACGTTTATAATACAGCTCTCAGCTGATTTCAGGAATAGAGGCATTTAAATTCTTTTACACATCTCTGAGACGATTTTTTTTGTGGTTCTTGTAACCTGTTCGTCCGAACAAAAGTGGTTGGTAGGTGTGTTCTTTACAATCACGCACTTCTACATTGTCCACAAAAAACATGCCTACTTGACGTGGGAAATGTCCAAATTGTTCGAAAATATAATAATATTTCTATGAAAAAAGATATTTCTGAATTAACACATGAAAATCTTTTGTTTACATCTAGGATGCTTCAACCGTTACTAATTCAAGGGCGATCAATCGATTTCATAAGGATTTATTATTATATAATAAAAATAAAAACCAAGGGATAATAATGATCTAAACAAAAGCTCCACCTCATTTTCTCAGTGCGGCATTCGGCAATTATTTTGTTTTCGGGATTGACAGTTTTCTCCTTTCACTGTTTACCGATGTAATGTGTTTATTATTTACGACATGGAATGCATAGAAATCTAATCTCTGAGAATCCATGTCTCTCTCGCACTCGGTCTCATCCGATTTATGTGATTTGGGCCTGGCTGCATTTCGCGCGCTTTTTCTAATCTGCCACCAATTGGTCGCCACACGGGTTCACATCGATAATAATACAACAAACATTTACAATCAGTAGCTTAATACAATTTATTAAAAATTACCGATTTATTTTATTTATCATTTTTTTATTAGTTCAACCAGCTACTTGATACATGCAAATATGATAAGTTGTATAATTAATAAATATTGTCAATAGACATCCTCATTCTTCTATACTTTTTATTTATTTATTTTCATGTTAATTTAACATACATTAATTAATTGATTAATAAAGTCATCGACTTTTTATGTTTATAGTTGAAACTTTCTTAGAAAGTGTGTCGCAAAATACGATATAAAAAATGTAGCTATTGCAGCTATATCAATATGAAATTTCTATCCAAAAATACTACTTAATTTTTAAAAACTGTTTCAAAAATGTTGTAAAACGTCAAGAATTATATCACATTGTTTACAAAATGTCGCAAAATATTTTTAAAATATTGATAAATATTGTAAAATTACGAAATATATACGGAATTGAAAATTTTTCTTTGTTTTGCTTATCTTTTTTCACTTATTTCTCGTTTTATTTGCTTTTTTTGTTTATTTTATAATTTTTGTTTGTTTTATTAATTTTTATAATTTTTTTTATTTATTGTTTAGTTGATACATTTTTTCTATATATCTTATATTTATTTACTCCTAGTTAATGTTGTTTATATTTGATTTATTTTGTTTATTATCTATTTAATTTTTTAGTTCATTTTTTGTTTACTTTTTTACTAAACTATTTTTGTTTTGTTTATTTAGTTTATTGTTTATTTATTTGTATTGTTTATCTTTTATTAATTTCTTGTTTGCTTTGGTATTTTTAAATATTTGTTTTTTTTGTACAACTACAAAAAAGTAAACAAAATCAACATTTTGTTTACCTTTTGTTTGTTTCATTTGTGTCTTGGTTTTCATTGTTTTCTGTTTATTGTTATAATTTTTTTTTAATTTTTGTTTATTTAATGTTTGAGTTTTTTATTTTTTTATTTTCATTATGAGAGTTGTATGTTTCAATTAATTTTTCCACAAGTGTTTTGCGGAACTCCAAATGATTCTTTTGGCCTGCATTTTTCCGGTATAGAGCAAATGAATTCCAAACAGATATGTTCCGAATATGAAAACATACCTTCTTATAATATTTCATCGCTCTTTTCCTTGTCATTGGGTAGTTATGAAGCTGTTAATCCAGACGATCAACACCTCCCATGGTGTCATTGTAGTCTATCACTAATTTTGGCATAGAAATTATATTACCCTGTCTATCCCTTTTTGTTGTAGTTTGCATCTCCGGGTTGGGCACTGTCTTTCTTATCGTTCTACTTCATAATCATATATTTTCTCTTTTGACACGCAATAGTTTCAACTTTTTTTTTATTTCCATAGGTACTTCCTTTCGGTTTGCACTCATGATCCTATATAGGTCTGTTTTTTGAGCTATACGGAAGTCAGCCAGTTGAGGTGATGTATAGAAATTGTCAGTCGTTAGACAATAACCCATTCCCAGTAGTGGTTCCATCAAAGCTAATACAATTTATGATGACATTGGGAAATCTTTATATTTGTCACTGATAAGTGTACCTTTTCCGGTATAAATAATTTGGGAAAACAAATAGCCAGATTTGGATTTGCACAGGCAATACGATTTTATGTTAAATCGAGCCCTTTTCAAAGGTATGTATTGTATCTACCCTAGGCGATCCTTGTATAACATCAAACTTTCATCTATTGTTACATCTCTTCCGGGGATATATAATGAGCTGCATTTGTTTATGTTATCGTACACAGTCCATATCTTATTTAATTTAGGTTGTGGGTGTGTTTCCGCATTATAAGATTTGTTGTCCGCAAAATGTAAACTTTTTTGTATATCATAATACCATCGATAACTCATAAGTTTTGAAAAAATTGTAGGTTCAATGATTTCTGACGTTGACCAGTACATCGTCTATTCTGGTTTTCTCAAAATACCTTCAAGAATTTTCATTCCAAATATATTCATTTTTTTGACGGTAACATGGTCTTGATAAATGTCCTGGATGTTATTTGTCTCATTTACATTCTCATTCTCAGGTTTATTAAGTTTATTAACATATCATCAAAGAATAATTGAAAATATCATAAAATATCTAGATTTTTTAGAATTGAAACCTTGGTGCTCCAATAGCTGGTTGATTTATGCTAATAAGATGCCAATTTCTTGCCGATACAAAATCAGTTTCGTCTTCAATTTCCTCGACATCTATTTTGTAATAGAAAATCAAATTCCTAATGGTATAAAACCTTGTCCGTGTTCAGAACGCAAAGTTCAAATTTATTCAGCCGACGGTGTCTGACACGCCCGTGCAATAAATGGCCAGTACGCTCCGACCGAGTCAGTGCCGGGCGTTTACGTTAAGTGGTTAACAAAGTACACAAAATGTCTACAAAATTAGAAAAAATGCACACAAATCTTAAAAGACTACAATAAATTTAAAATGCCACATAATTGTAACTTTTACATAATTAAAAATATCACACAATGCTAACAAATTCCATAATTCCCCATATTTCCAGAAGTTTCACAAAAATGCTACACAATGGCAAAAAAATTCGAACAAGAAAACTCGTCGAAAAATTTTATAATTTTGTGTACATTTTTTAAAAATATTTATAAAATTTTGCGATATTTTATTAAATGAAATGAAATTTTATATTTTTACAAAAATTTTATTTAAAATATGATCTGAAATTATGATATGAAATTTGGAAAATCTTATAATTATATGATTTTTAATGATATTTTGATTAATTGTCCACTGGAATTTCAAATGTTACACAAAATTTTAAAAAATCCAGATTAGTACGCTAAATTTTTTCACAATTTTGTTTGGCAATCGGTAATTTTTTTTCTTGCAATTCCTGTTGGGCTTGCAACCCACGATGTGAACACTACCAATTATTGCCACCCGAGTTGTTTAGGTTAAGTAAGAAGTAAGAACAAGGTTGAATTAGATGAAGCAGTGAAGCCCTAAAATCTGCGCGATGTAGAAGCAAAATTGTGGTAAAAATACGACACAACTAGGACTAAACGATCGTTTAACTATGCCACACGGTTGTTCACTTTACGTTACGTTATATAGAGCAACAATCCAATATTGGTTGAGGTTTAAGGCATTTAATCAAAGAAAACTGCGCGATAAAGTTAAAGTTAATTGATAATGTTGTTGATAAAAACGAGGTTGTCAAATATCCAAAACACTTCTTAATATTAAAAATTGGCTTGCCTATTATCTTACTTTGTAACATTCATTCACAAGTCATTATAATGGTGCCAGATTTGTAGTAAAAAAATAACGGGCCATCTTATCAAAGCAAACAATTTTATATGGTAAATACAAAGGAGAAGATCTATTGCTGCCGTTTATACCAATGATACCCCAAACGATACACCATTTCAATTTAAAAATTTCCAATTCGTTTGGCATTTGCAATGGCCACAAATAAAGTCAAGGACAATCCATAAAGTATGCGGTTTTAATTTAGAACATCCTTGCTTTTCTCATGGACAACTATACGTTTTTGGAAAATTATTGTTTTTTTTTTGTTTATACACAGAACGGACAAACAAAAATTATCGTTCATAAATAAACACTATAAATAACAGGGTCAGGATTTAAAAAAGAATAAATTAGAATTTTAAGATTGAAATTTAAATTAATTAAAAATAGTTAAATAAACGATTGTAATAATGCTTTCTAAAACCTACCAGTCCGCTAGAATGAAACACGAAGAAACTAAGAAAAACATCGAGAAGTCTAAAGCGAGGACATAAATATAAACTAAATAAAACTAAACATAATTAATTATTTAGAGTCTAAGTTTTACTAAATATTTCATTTAAAATATTGATTAAACAACGCTACAAAAAGAAATATTAGGTACAAATTTTGCACGTAAACGATTAAAATTTAAATAACAACAATTAGACTTTGATTTTTCTAATTTGACATTACAAAGTATTAAAATACACAACACATTAATTTGATATAATAATTTTTTTAAACTAAAGTTTTTGCTCTATTTGAATAATTGTGATTAAAAACAATAATTAACGACACTTGGAAATTATTTAAATGTTTAAGATTATAGTAAATGCATAATTGTATAAACTCAATATTTAATTTCCATTTTGCAAAAAAATATACTAATTAAAGTTTATTGTTTCTTTTGATTGAATAAAGTAGAACTACCCCAAGTAGGTCTAACCGACAATCGCGGGAAAACGGGTCGTTAGCCCATCAAATAAACCTGATTCTCCGGTCCAGTCCTGAGTGGTAGTTTTGCAGTGGCGCAACCCCCATTGTATATTATAGCCATATAAAATATTAATTACTCTATAAACAAATACATTATTAACAATTGTTAACACATTATTTAAAAAAGAATCATTTATAATTATTTTAAATTTACAATAATATTTTTAAGTTTCTTTATTAAGCTAATTACATTTAATATATTTTGTACTAAATTAACAAATAATTTTTAAGTAATAAATAATTAATTACGATATTGATTTCATAAGGTGTATGTATGTATATTGTGTGTGGAATGTATAAATATATAATTGGGGTGAACACCCAAGCTACCTGGAACATTCCAGATGGTTTTGGCGGGAAGAAGGAAGCTAACTGTTCAACGTTATTTATTTGTTCATTTTATTATTGCCGTTTAATATGTATTATAATAATAAAAATTAAATATAGGCTATCTAGCTGCATGTAAGTTCGCATCAATTACATCACTAAATTACCAACTTTATTGGTCAATTGACGTAAACAGAAAAAGCAGATGAATCGCTCTAGTATGTATTTAATTTATATACACATTGTATTTTCCTATTGATAAGAAAAATACAGAGGTCGAAGATAATATATAATATGATAATACATTTAACCTATATTGATTAAAATTTTTAAATTATATAAAAAATTTAATTATATATTTCATTCATAACAATTTTATCATTGCAATTCGTTAATATATCGCAATAATTAAAAGAATCGATTCATTCAATGTAACAGTCAAAACATATTTAATACTATATAAATGTGGATATTAATGACAAGATAAATTCACTATCTGAAAATTATTCTATACACATAATTTGGTAATAAATATTGTATAGACTTAGTAGGGTTGTACAAATAGAAAAATTCTTCTATCTTATACAAATGGTTTTTACAATAAAAAATCAAAATAAAATGTAACAGTTGAAAACTGAAAAAGATGGGCGTAAATAGTACATATAATGTGGGCGGATGTGTATACCCAAATATTGATAGACAAGTACACTTCCTTACATTTTTGAGTTTTTTTATACTATATTCTCTCGTATCAATTATGATTCTCTTCAACCGGTTTAACTATTTAATCTTAAGTGAACCGAAAATGCCGAACAAAGTTTAAAAAAATAATGTAAAAAATATTTGTAAAAACTTCTTAAATAATGAAAAAAGTTCTAAAATGTCATAAAATATTATATTCAAAACAAAAAGTAGGCACCCTATATTTTTCAATTCCTTGTGCCATGACTGTCATTTTCTCACCGACTCTCCATTAATATATGACAAACCAGGGGAGTTAACAAAAAAAAATTACAATTAATTATTTAACTGCATTGACACGCGTTCCGGATAGGCAATCCATTTGGAATTTATTAATGAATATATTATCTACCATATAATCTTTGTCATATTTAAATAACAGATGAGAGTATATATTTCTAATGCCGTATCTTATACTATAAGTATCTAGATTCTAAAACAATAAATATAATTTACAAGCACCCATTATCACACCGCTAATCGTTCCATAGAATCAAAAAAGGTTAAATAAAAATTATAGATCTTGAGAATGATTTACTTAAAAGAACACAATTGAAAATTTACTGCGATTGTTTTTCACATTGTTGAAAGTCATAGTCTACAACATACCGGTTTGGCTTTGCAGAGACTCTAAAGTATAACCGTTGTAAAAAGGTAGAATTTCAGAAATAAATTGTGATTATTATCACTTTTGCACTAAACACTTTACAAAAATATAATAATACAAGCGTTATCAAAGCTGATACTAATGGATTATACTGCGGTAGTCTTAGTAGAACACAACCGGACGTATAAATGGCAATTGATGTTTAAAATAATGATAATAAAAAGTAACAGCCTTATAAAGTCTAAGTTTGAACTTTGATAATGCTACGTTGTTTAGTATTTGTTTACCATTAATAGTGAATGCTGTTATTAAGTTTGTAAACACGGATGCTCATTTATTCTTATGAGATTTCATAAATTTTGGTTTAAGAGGCCTCAGTCTAACCAATATTAAAGTAAAGCAGTATTGACTGAAAGTGCTAGCAAACGTTGCAAGAATTTCAAAAAGCTGAAAGCTGTGCAAAATATAGGTGTCGCGGTTACTTATAATGAAACAAAACAGCGTCGAGAGAATATTTTAAGTTTTTAGCAATTATAAGAATAAAGCTGAAGTTTTGTGTTAATTTATAACTATCGATAAAACATTGGGCTGTCACTTTACACCCAAGACAAAAGAACTGTCCAAAAATAAAGTAAAAGAAAAATATTTTCTTATCAAAATAAAAATAAAAACGGATGTAGTCTCTTGAGTACATCAGTAGCATCATCCAAAAAAACTGACGTCATAATCTTTTATGGCGTCAGTTTTTTTGGATGATGCGCGTGAATTAATTTCAACGAGTCCCAAGATTACTAGAGACTCAAAGACCGGTCATACTTTATGAAAAATTGCCGCATTCGCTTCTTTTGATGAAGTAATACCGTTACAAAGCTAGATGTAACAGAAAAATTGCCCAGAAACAAGGCAATAAAACATCTGGTATACAGATGAGACTAAAAATCAAAATGGCACCGGAGCAGTAATGTATAAAGGTGGACACCAGGGGAAGTAGATTACGCTATCTCTGAGCAAATATACCTATGTATTTCAAGTAGAAGTGGCTGCCATTAAGCGGTATGCCAGAAACATAATAGAGTCGGGAGTTCAATCGAACAAAACGATTACCATCATGTCTGATAGCTAAGCAGCATTGTAGGCAAGTTTTAACTTTTGGATTGCATTATCAATTTGAAAACAATGGCATTACAAAAAAACACCAAAACTTAGTAAGAAACCTTAAAAATGACCAACTAGCCAAAAGACAACAACTGTAAACTAATTGGACCAGAATCAACTTTCAGAATATCACATGAGACAAAAAAATCTAAACCAAACTTGCACCAAAATTCAATAATTTGTGCAAACGCATCAAAGGAATAAATCATACAAAATACTCAAAAAGAAGTATGAGTCGAATCTAACTGCAAAGACGTACAGGATTGGTACCTTTGAAAAGCATATGCTTACGATATTTAAAAGAAGCTAAATTGAAAATTTTTGAGAAATATATAATAAAAAAGTTTTTCATATGATGCAGACTTTTTAGTATACCATTTGTTCACGGAATTTACGTAGATAGGCCAAACGTTTGGTTCGATTTGGCCTAGAGAGGGGACCGACGAAGCCGAGCCGCCAGGAGCTTGTTCTATTGTACTCATGCAGACTGCGACGTGGAAATAATAACTTGCTCAATCATAATATGTAACATCAACATTTTTTTGTTTTGTTTTTTTTCCGCCGGCCTTTTTCTTGCTCACATTTTTGCAACGCTGCAATTATTTTTTGGACCATTAAATTCAGCTGGTTTTCATTTCGCTTTTTTCCGGTTTGCTTTTTTGTGTTTTGTCGTCTTTTGCTTTGCAGAGGAAAAGAAAATAAAATAAAACTGGCAAAAAAATAATGGCATAGACTCTTAACGAAAAAAAAAAGAGATTATCTTATTATCTTTTCAAGGCCATTCTTTGCGCCAGATAAGGTATTTATTTTCTGTAAAATATCCCGAGAGCCAGATAGCTTCCGTGAAAAAGGGTGCATTGTAGGTTGAAATGCCATAAACATCCACAATAAGTAAAAATGTCAAAATGCAGGAAATATTGATGTGTTCAATGATTGGAGAATATTGAAATTTGTCCATTCGTAAAATTTCAGTAGAAACTAATATTGGTCTGGGTAAAGTTTACAAGATCCTAAAAAAACATAGATATCATTTTTATAAATACCAAACCCATCAAGAAATTTTCCTTGAAGACTACTATCGTAGAATGGAATTTTGTGAGACAGTAATAGAACTTGCAAATGCAGATAACAATTTTATTATTGCTCATAACTCTAGAATAGTAATGGACTGTTTACCACTCGTTGGCCAGCGAGATTGCCAGACTTGGCTCTTAACAATTTTTTCTTATGGGGATACGTTAAATCCAAATTATATCAACATCAAAATGAAAAGGCCAATAATCTGAACGAGTTAAGAGAAAATTTTGATGGTCAATTTTGTGCAATTACTCCTTGTATGCTGAACAACGCTCGTCTAGAATTTTATTTTATAAAAAATATTAGATTTTTAATTTTAGTTTAGAGAATCGTTTTACTTTAACAATAATCCCATCAATTTATTATGATATTTTTGCGACATTTAAATACATCGCAACACACGAATAGAATGATCCCCTCTCTCGGCCGAGTAGAGCCGAACGCTTGTCATATTTACGGAAATCCCGTGAACAAACGGTATGTATACAGAATATGAATAAACAAAACATATATAGATTGTAAAAAAATAATGAAATGTGTAGGCACACTGTTCATTTCAAAATAAATGCAAAGATGACTTTACTTCCAGTTAAAGCGTAACCAAGCTTTTTCCGATTGATAGCTTTAAATAATGTAATTGTTTGGAATATAAATCTATAACAAAAAAAAAAGCAGATTAGAGAGTAAATGGACACTTTTATTAAAAATAATTTGTTATTATTTTATTTTAAAAATAATAGCAAATATAAATTTTAATAAATTTTAACACTAGAAACAGTTTTTGTCAATCAAATAAATTATTTTTAAAATTAATGTTTCGTTTTCTTAAATGTTTATTATCTAATTAAACGATGAATACATACATGTATATTTGTAGAAAAAAATGTGCGATCTAATAAAAATCTACTGCAAATTTTGTATCCATTTACAAATGTACACAAAAAATCATCGCGTATGTATTTCTAGAAGAGACTGTTGGAAGCTATATAAGTATTAAAACAGAACACTTCCGGCTGGGGATCCTAGTTCCTGTGCACGGTGCGTACTTCCTTCACTTGTTGGACTAAATATTTGATTAAGAAGGGACAGAGTCGTTACACCTAGATATCCCGCCACTTTGAATTCTAACGTTAATGCTTAATTAATTAAATTGATAATTTTTACAATCAGATTATAATGGGATAATCTTGTTCAAGCTAGCAAAATCATTTGTGCCGTGAGTTTATTTTTTAAGATGTAATAAGTACGCGTTTGTTGCTGCACCTGTCGTTGGTGCGGCGCAAATAATTGCACACAAGTTCAACCGGTTCGCAAGTCTGGCTTTCTGCAAATTTTCCACCCATTTCCTGTTTGATTTTCATATGATTTATTTAATCATCGGCAGTACTTGATCTAACCAATGTTTTGCGTAAAAATAATGCTATACGAAAATAATAAAACTGTATTATTTTGAGAAATATTAATGCAATGATGGTAGAGTAAATTTTGCAATTTATAAAATAAATTTGCATAATATGTATGGGTTCTGCAAAATAATTTGACTGGTTGGAATTATCGATTGCAATATACAAGATCCTGTGATTAAATTTTTTTAAATATTTCTTATGTATTTCTGTATAGATTATAAACTTAGTTTCAATTATATTTTTGCAACAGATAGAATGTATTGTTAATTAATCTTTCATTAAAATACAAATAACGTGGTTGTTATATAATCGAAGAAGATGCAACCGTTTGTTGCTATTGTGTCTGAGATTTAAGAAATGACTCGTGCCAAATGTCGCCTTTAGACGAGCTAAGCATAATACAATTGATTCACGGCGTATATTATAATTCGATATGCCACTTTTTCTTTCTCGCACCCCCTGGCTTCTTGAGAGAAAGCTGCATCGCTGCACCACATTACCACTGGGGTAAGAAACGGAAAAATCATACTCAAATCATCTGCTCACCTAATCTTGCATCTGCGCGCTTCACGAAGCTTTGCAAATATTTATTGCAAAGAGTTAGAAATTTATAATTTATGGCAAATAATATTATAACACGATAGGAATATATAGGTCAATTAAAGCTCAAATAAATATTATTATTTAATTTCATGCTTACAAATTGTTTGATAAAATTATTATCATTAATAAATACAAAGGGTAGATATTTATAATGCAAATATAAATGGCCTTCATTTAGTTGCAGAAATATTATCGTTGGTTAACATAAACCTATTTTTATATTAATGCGAGTAAACAGCGGTGACCTCGTAATCAGTTGTGATTAGAAAATATGGGCCAATTAAAAAGTTAACACTTCCTTGTAATAGGAAAAAATAATCGATTGTACTGGTTACCTGCCCAATAATATTGTACTATTTCACCCTACGCAAGGAGTCGGGCACGTGCCGTTATCACAGCTGCTTGCTATGTTAGTGCAATAGAAAACACCCCAATTTTATTTAGCTGCGATACCATTGCATTCGATCGATTTTTGTGTCTCAAACGGGATTAATACTCATAAGACACATTTGCTATTTATTGACATGAAAGTATGGAGGGGAAGTTTTCATCTTAAAGAGGGTAGGTAACTTACCGGAATTTCCGTTATGCGGAGTGTGAGTTATTATTTTCGGAAATTGGAAATATACCCATGTGAAGCAAACGTTGGAATTAACGAACGAAATATTATTTATATTACCGATGTGATGTTAGCCATAAAATCTGAAAACGGGCATATAAATCTAAAACGGCCTATAACTTTCTTAGGAATGAACGTGGAACAACAAAACTATTAAAAATTAATTAAAATAATTTTAAAAATAGTAAAAATTAAAATAAAGTCAAAATAGATAAAACTCTTGAAGCTAAACAACTTTTGTTAAAAAAAGCGGCAAAACTTTAGAAGCTGTGACGTATCAAATATTGAAGAAAATGATAATCCATAATTGATTTATATGGATTATCTCTGTTAATGTAAAACATATAAAAATAAAACATACGCCAATCGAAAGCTACTCAAAAATTAAAATTATTTGATATACAACTCGACCCAATTGAATGAATTATAAACTAATTAAAATATATTAATTAAGAATAACGAACTAATTAAATGATATAAAAAATTTAAAATACCATTAGACAAAACTCGTTAACCATAACAAAATTTATTAGAAAAATAATCCGGCCTCCTATAGATCACAAATTATGGTTATTTGTTTGATGGGTTCGTTGAATAAGAGGTCCAGGTATCCAGAAAGTATTGAACGCATGTCTGAAACCATCGCCAACAGAAAATTATAATACATTCATACATAATTTCTCATTAATTTCTATTGTTAGATTAAACTATTCGCAGCGGATGACATCCAGGTTTATATTAGGATATTAGTAAACATATATCCTGAAGCATCTTAAGCCAAAACCGAGGCTCGGGCGGCAAAAATAATAGTTACATAATATAAAAACTATCAATTATAACTCATTCATATATAATTTCTCATAAATTTCTATTGCTAGATAAAACTATTCGCTTAGGATGACTTTCAGGTTTTGCTAATATGTAATTATTTCATTATTGTTTCCTTGTCCCGTTTTTATTATAGTTTCAATTTGTTTCATGGTCGATATTTAGATTAAATTTTTGTTGATCTTTTGTGCGGGTATAAAAGCACGATAGTTGAATTTATTTATTTCGGTTTTTTTTGTTAATATATTTGAGTTGTTGCTGTGTCGCAATGTGCGCGTATATTATCCGGAAATTTCGAGATCGGTAATTCCGCGGCATTTCTCAAATACTAGTTTTGCTATTTTTGAGGGGTCTTCTTGTTTGCCATTTTCGGTGTCCATTTGAATTATGACCAAGCATGGTCCGGGGTAATTCTGTGAATATCTTCTACCGTATTGTCGTGGCGTTTGTGACACTTCCATTGCCATTTGTTTGTGCGGAGGAGCTGGAGGATGCGGCATGATTGTGCGGGAGGTCGGAGTAAGAGACTGTATGATTTTTATGTAGTATGTTACTTGCGTGTTCGATTCGTGTTGGCGAGCTGCTTTTTGTTACGGATTCGCTTTCGCGTTCGGTGTGGCTATCGTCCATGCGGTTTTCTGTATGTTTGGTTTGTGTTGTTTTTGTCGTTTGGCTTGTTGGCCCTTTGGCCGACTTATATACTTGTTGATTTATTAACAGGCGGAGGTATGTCAATACGTCCTTGCTGTTTCGCTGTCAACACTGTACTGTTTGCCGTATCAAACATTGAACAAATGATAATTAGCAATAGAAATTTATGAAAAATTAATCATGAATGTCTTATAACTGAACGTTTTTATTTTATGTAACTTTTATTTTTGCCGCTCGAGCCTCGTTTTTGTCTAAAGATCCAGGTCCAGGATATGCTTAGTAGAAACATTTCTTAAACAAATATCACCTGACTATACATTACAAAAAATAAATATGAGAGTACTAGATAATGCCATAAACTAAACGAAACGCTTCACCCAGAATTGACGAAATAAACTACCAAATGATCAAACATACCTCCTCAACAACGCCAAAAGCATGCTACTGCGCATATTTAATCATTGGTTGAAATATGGAACCGTAACAGAACAAATGAAAACATGCAATATAATTCCAATGAAAAAGAAGCATAATATAATATAATCCAAATACTAGTAAAGCTGAACATACCACCTCTATTCATAAAATACATTCCATCATTTCTAACAAACAGGATATACATCTTGACATCAAACAATCACAAAATCAGTAGAATATGCAATATGGAACTACCTGAAGAATCAATACTAAGTCCAATCCTCTTTAACATATACACTAGTGAAATTATGAAAAATCTAAATATTAGTAATAATACAATAGGCTGATGACATAGTGATCTTCAATTCAATTTAGAAATACTTAAAAATATACTAAACAAACTTAATATAGACATACATCCAAGTAAATGTACAATAATGCACTTTACCAGAAAGCATAAGACCCCAGAACACGCAACTATAAAATTAAACGGAACAGAGATATCAGAACCAGATTAACACATATTTCTGGAAGCCCTTACATCAACAAAAAAAGGTACTAAACAAGAATTAAAGCTAAACATATACAAAACTTTAACAAAACCAAAAATACATTACGGTCTACTCATATA
>JARJEC010072982.1:0-10418 GCA_030264575.1 Tachinus sp. AB-2021 | reverse complement strand
GGTTAACAGGATATAAAACGGTCCTAGTTAATGTAGGTCAGTGTGACAACTGCTGTTTCAGAGGTCCAGAGTTTATATTTGGGCAATTTTCATTTAGAGCAACAACTTTTAGCTCAGTTAAGTTCAGGAAATAAAGAAAACTTGTGTAAATTAGGATTAGTTGGAGAACAGAATTAGAAAAAAAAATTAAATCAAATTTGGGTTTAATTGTTTGTATTATTTTGTTTGACTGCTATACTAATAAACGCGTCTAGAGCACAGCTAGTGCAAGATTCAACAAAATCTTGATTGTTGTGTGAAGCGTAACCGGCCATGATCTAAATAAGCTGAGACTATTATGGCGGTTAATGCAATTCGTTTTTCTCTTCAGAGAGTTTCTTATTCACCGCACCTTTCCCGCACATATTTTTACTTATTAAATTTGATTTTTTTTCTTCAATATTCTAAATATGTTTAATTAATTATATATACATATTTTTAAATATTGTTATAAAGATTATTGTATGCTTTAAGTGAAAAGTGCACAACCTTTACTAACCGAATGACTGACTAAGCAAATATTAATATGACACCAATATTATTAATAATTATTTGTAAATTTAGGACTATCACAATATTTACTGAATTAATATTAGTTTTATCATATCAAGATCCGGTTGTTGATAATGAATATACGAAATAATTGTTTAACAATCCATATAATTGGTATCATCAGACGGTAATTATGTATACATATAGTACACAATAATACAATGAATTCCGAATTCATGTAAACACAAATTAAAATAATAAAAGAATTTAAATTAGCAATTAACAAACCTTTGTTTGGCTGTTATATAAAATATACTTTAAAAATTCTCTCTTTATATCAATTGCACAAAATATTAATGTAATACATTATTTCTCAGAGGCAGCAATCGATAATGTAGTGACTTGCATACTAATTGATTGAAATTAAAGTGTTTATTCTGGGCATGGAATAGCTGGCGTGATGTAGAATTCAAACCATAGTTTGTTATAATGTTAATGTTAAAGAATACCACCCAGTTTGATATACTATTATAAAGTTTATGATAATTTTGAAAATACTATATAGCAATATTTCAATCTAAATGTTATTTTCAGTTATTTTGTTTATAAATGAATTTAGCAAATCAAATGATAAATAATTAAATAACATTTATTATCAAGCAAAAATGTACCTAATTTTAATATAGTTTCACATGAAACAAATTTTGCCATTTAACAACTTTTTAATGTTTTCAAATATAATAATACACTGAATGAGATTCACAGCAAGTTCATCGAAATCAATTAATTGAAAATTAATTAATCAAAATCAATTAATAATTCAAATTTAAAATATTATTGTTATTTAAGTGTTATAGTCTTTTAACTTTTATCGATTTTGGCTTTCTGGTCCACGTAACATTTCTCTCAACTACTACAAAATATTATTTTTTCGTTGAACTCATCAGTAAGTAGAGTAATTAGTTCATCAAAAACTAATCTTTGTAAATAAGTATAGGTTTTCTTTTTATTTTTTATTTGCAGTTAAAAAATTCAAATATTGGTCTTTTAAATAGAAAAAAAATTTTTTGCAATGAAAAAAATATGTATTAAGAAAAAGATGTTATAGGTCGTAAATATTTTCTACAACTCCTACACATTTTGTTTTTTTATTAAATTTTTTACAATATTTTTCTCTATTTTCAGGTTTGTACCTTTTTTAACATTCTGGCACACACTTTGGATTTCTTCTCATTTCATAATAATAACAATCTTTATTTCCACAATACTAAATTATATATATATATATATATATATATATATATATATTATGTATGTAGAAATACAGAAGAAAAAACATTTTTTCAATAATCCATAAAATATTATCAAATTCTGTGAAATTTTGTATATTTTATTTATTTTTAATTAGAAATACTTAGTTTTTCTTGTAATTGACAAATATCAAGTAAAACATTTCTGCAAAATGTCAAAATACTATAGAATGTTGTAAATTTGTGCAATATTATTGAAATGTGTTTGTTAAAAATTTTATAAAAATTGTTGAAATAATTTTTAAAAATATATTTTTTAAAATTTTATTTTGTAAAATTCAATTTTTTTAAATTTTGTTTAATTATTTTCATCGAACGTTACAAAATTCTATAAAATCTTCTTATTTTTACAAAATTTTGTAGTAGAAATAAATCAGTTGAGTATTTAAAATATTCAATTTTTTCTTTTTTATATATTTGCAAATTAACTGTATAGTCAATCAATCAATTTATGCAAAAAATCAAAGACTGTTTCATATTTCTACTTAAAATTTCAATGATATTGTCAATTTTATTAATTTTTTTGGAAAAAGAAGTTCGACACTTTGAACGTGAAATGTTTTTATACATATTTAGTTTTTTGTCCAAAAACTAAGAAAACCCAGAAAACACATTTATCTATTTTTTTTTCAAATTTTTTAATTCTAAATGAACATTTTAATTTATTGAATTGTGCGGTGTTTAGGAGGTCGTAGTGCCCATTCTCAACAGGTTTCCGTTGTTTTTCTCGTACCCCCTTATTTTAATAGAAAAAAATTTTAACTTTTGAATATTAATAGAGAATACCCCATTGAAGGTTTCTTTGTTTTCGCAATTTAAAATAATGCTAAGGAAATTCATTTTTTCGTATTAATAATTAAATCAATTTTAAATAATATAAATATGAATTTTTTATTTTTTTTTATAAAACTTTTTTTTAAATTAAACTACAATAAAATCTTTAATAGGGTCAATGATCTACAAAATTTGAAAAAGTTATCTATTAAAATACAGGAGTACGTACGAAACAGGGGAAGCATGTTTGAGACACAACGATTATAGGAAGGGGCTAGCTTGGGGTAACACAAGAAAAAGTCGTAGAAAGTCATACACGTACTAGTACAATTATTCTTGATTTAATAATTACAATTTTTGAATTTTGAATCTTAGAACTTCTATGGATCGAGAACTACTACCGAACTTAACAATACTGTCCATAGAAAAAGAAGGACTAAAATCCTGAAATTAGAGTATTAAAATTATTAATTAATTACTAAGCCATTGCTCCATTTGAAATAAATGTTTTAAAAAAATTCACCTTGGATAGGGATCGAACCCATAACATTTGGATTTCATGACCGTTGCTCTACCAATTGAGCTACGGAAGTATCTCAATTGGCATTGGTTTTATGTGCTACAGCCAAAGGTTATGGGTTCGACCCCCTTCAGAGGTGAATTTAAAACATTTATTTCAAATGGAGTAACGCCTTAGTAATTATTTAATAATTATAATATTCTAATTTCAACTTAGGCTCCATTTAAAAATTTAAATTGTAAATAATTATTATTTACAATCTTCGAACTAAAATCTTTTTCGGTTATGAATGATATAATAAATACTTTGTCAAATAGCAGCAAAAATGGTACCCAGTATATTTTTAAAGTGGAACTTATATAGCGAGATCAAACACTTTGGTGGTCGGATTGAGCGAAAAGAAGTGATTGGCTATGTCTAAGTAACGAAGATAGAAATGAGTAACCGAGCCACAAATTTAATGGAATTGATGAAGTTGCCCTAATGAGCAAAGTTATCTACCATGTATTGCTGACAAAAAATATTTTATTCATTTAATTAAAATATTGCGACACAAAATGTACCACGTTATCAAAAATATGTCATAACAAATTTCAGTGGTAAATTATTTAGTGATACTTGTAACATATTTCCTGCAAACACACTAATTTATTGCATGAGTTAACCGAGTTATAAACCAATTTCTCAACTCGCTAAAAAATTGAGAAACGAAATTTTTTAAGAACAAATTTTAGTGGCAAATCATTTAGTAATACTGGCAACGGATGTTTTGCAGGTATCACAAATATATCGTTACAATTGGCCGAGATATAAACCAATTTCTAAACTCGATCAAAGTACTGAGAATCAAAAAAGTACCATCAATTTCTTTTCAAAATTAATTTAAAACTAGTTTGAGTTGCAAATTACTTAGTGATACTTGCAACATATTTCCTGCAAATATCTCAAATTTATGACAACAATTAGTTGAGTTATGAACCAGTTTCTTAACTCGATGAAAATATTTAGAAACATAAAACTCCCAACGTTTTGTTTTCAAAATTAATTAAATTAAATTTAAGTATAAAATGAACTAATGATAATATATTTTCTGCAAATATCACAAATTTATTGCAACANATTTAGTGATACCTGCAACATATTTCCTGAAAATATTACAAATTTTTTGCAACAATTAGCCGAGTTATGAACCAATTTCTGAGCTCGATGAAAATATTGAGATACAAAAAAGTTCCGCCATTTTGTTTTTAAAATTAATTATAAACAAATTTTAATGTCAAATCATTTAGTGATACTTGTAACATATTTCCTGAAAATATTACAAATTTTTCGCAACAATTAGCCGAGTTATGAACCAATTTCTGAGCTCGGTAAAAATATTGAGATGCAAAAAAGTTCCACAATTTTGTTTTTAAAATTAATTATAAACAAATTTTAGTGAAAAATCTTTTAGTGATACATGCAACATATTTCCTGAAAATATTTCAAATTTTTTTCAACAATTAGCCGAGTTGTGAACCAATTTTATTGAGATGCAAAATTTCATTTTTAAATATATTTTGTTTCGCAATAGTTTTTGTTTACTGTTCAAAAAAGGGCTCCAACAAATTTTGATAATACTGCCGGCTTGCTACGCCACTGGTACCTTACTAGCATAAGTGAAAACTTGTTCGGACTAGGGCTACTAAACTAAATTACTTGCGCTAGTCAGAACGTACCAAAAGTCTCAGCAGTCATTCGGGGACTTCCCCTAATTAAGTATGCGCGCGCCACAAAAGACTTTTCCAGAAACTTACTGGCATAGTTACAATAAAGTTGTTGCAATCTTATGAGTAATAATCAGCGCTATCAAGGCGTTGTTTTAATAAACATCCTTTGACTCACATTCTCTCTCTGCAACAATATTTAATTTTAATATTAATTAAACACATAATAAGTGCAGCCGCAATACATTTCAATCAAATATTAAAGGTAATTATATTTGGAATCGCCAAAAAGTGCAGAATTAGAAACTTTAAAACCGATTTTCAGCAAATTGATAACCTAACCTAAAAATTTAAAGATCTAGATTATTGATAGACATAAGTTGGCATTTGAAAGCTGCAAAAGTATGATCCGCATCGACGACACAGCTATCAAGGTTGGTGAAATTGAAATGATTTTCAATTTTTTTTTATTGCTTGAGCACCTGTCAATTTCGAAGTTACGCTTTGACATAAAGACTTAACGCATACAAAAACTTTTGTCGGTATTTAACAAAAAACCAAATAGTTCGTTTGTACAATCGATATAATTTGTTTTATTTATAGTACTCGAGAAATTACGTTAGAGATACAGTTTTTCTGTTACCGTTGTCGAGGGCTTGCTTTAAAAATGATGTGGATTATGTCAAGACGATCATTACGGAAAGGAATGTAAACATTAATTTATTGGATAATCGAGGTTACGCACCGTTGCATTATGCAGCCGAAGCGGGAAGTCTGAAAGTGTTAAAATTATTATTGGAGCAACCGTCTATCGATTTGGATATCATCAGTAGGCATAATTCCGAAACTCCGCTGCATCGTGCAATTGGGAGCCGCAAAATGGATGCCATTAAAATATTGCAGGAAGCAGGCGCTGACGATTGTTTCGATGAAACCTTGTTCCTATTATTGTTTTGTAAGGGACGTATGGATATAAAAACGTGTCTTAAGATGGGAAAAAAATTACTGGAAACCGAACCCGAAAATCATTACAAAATCACAAAGGTAATGATCTTAACAATCCAATTATATCAGCGCATCGTTCGCAGATCCAACGGAAAAGATTGGCTAACTTTCTTCCACATGTTCATGTATTACAATGCCGATGTCAATACGTGTTACGACGATTACGACAACGTTTTTTCGCTGGCATTGAAATGTACCTGCCACGAAATCTGCAACATCATGCTACCTTTCGTATCCGATTTTAATATGATTATACATTACGACCAGACAATATTCTTATACGCAATCGAGTGCAAAAGCAAAGACGTGTTTTACATGATCGAGCACGGCGCCGACGTAAATTTTAACGACGGCAACAAATCCTGCCTGGAAGTATCCATGATGCATTCGGTCGAACTGTTCCTGTACATTCTGACGCACTGCGACGACAAAACGATCTTAAGCGAGCCGGATTTCTTCCACAAATTCTTGTGCCTGAACGTGTTCGGCGGCAAGGGTTTCGTGCGTTGCGTGAACGCAATGTTCGAGCACAGATGTGCCGTCGAAATTTTCTCCGATGTCAATCGGACGCACGAAATCCACCTGAATTTTTTCCACGCCATTAAATATTTGAACATATCCGTCGACGATCAAGTTAAAATGCTGTATGCGTTGTTGACGTTCAACAACGAGCTGATGCTCTGCGAGTTGCATCAAATTTACGAAATTTTCGGTTTCGACGACAGGTTCGAGGCGTATTTGAGGGTCACCGTCGATGTGAAGAACAATTTGAAAACTTTCTGCTTCGACGAGAGCATGCACAGGTTTATGTGTCTTTGCGGTCCGAATATGTTCATCCCGAAAATTATCGGAGTGCCCACTTTGACGGAGTTGAGCAGGAATTGCATTCGGAGAAACATCCGCCACGATTTGATTTACAACGGGGATAATATTTACTTCAAGTATTACAATCATTTGATGCAATTGAAATTGCCACCGAAAATTCTGAACGTTTTATCTTTGAGAGAGTTGTAAGCCGTCACGTTATTTTCTCATCATTTACGAATAAAAAGGTGCTACAATTATACAAAGCCACCATTAGTACAAATATTTATCTCTATACTTGTTATTATAATTGATATTTTATTAGTTTTATATTTTTATATATTTATCCATATATGACAGTTATGTTACAACCTTTACAAATAAAGCATTATAGCAGTAACAATGTATTTTTTATAGAAATTATCTTGGCTGGCAATAAAAAGTAGAATATAGGGTTTATATATAAACGTAAAAAAAATATATGTAAATCAATCGATAAAGCAACGATTTTTGTTTGTAACAGATCAGGAGCAAAAAAACAATTGATAGTTTTACTGTAAATCATACATAATATTAAATTGAACTGATCTGTTGCGGATTATACAAAACAACATTTCTACCAGCTTGTAATATATTGGGAGACGACAATAAAGTGCTCAAAACCACTGTTGTATAGAAAGCAATAATTCAATTAAATAAATTTAGATGCGCATATGTTCAATACCCATTTGCTGCTAACTTCCATTGATACAACACTTTCAGTTTGCAAGGTTGGCAACGCCGCAAAAATTAAATACTTTTCCCCATGTTTATGAGAAAAACACTTTTTTCACACGTGTTTTTAAATGTATTAATTAATTAATAATAACAATTTACAATAGATAGAACGCAACATGGCAGAGCTCGAAGATAATTTCAATTCATTAATAGTGACAAATGTGAATGATGTGGTCCATGCGGATACTTTACTGAAAACTATAGGTTATGGTTTGTCCCAAGAAAAATATTGCAGACCAACCATAGCTTTCATAAATAAACTGTTAGCGGGTGCAGTAACGAGGGACAAAGGTTTCGGAATACTGCATAAAATTTTGGCCGATATTTCGACTGAAGTATTGAAGGAAAATTGTGCATCGTGGGCCAATTACGCTTTGAGTCATCATCCGAGCGAATCGATAACTGGAACGAGGCTACAATTTTTAGGTAACACATAAATATCTCTACAATTGACGAATATACGTGAATATACTCGTAAAATTCAAATCAACGATTTTGATCAGGGGCGGCCATGAACGGTAATTTTACTGTCACCGAAATTTTTAAGGTTTATTTTATTGGCAATTTGAGTACAGGTTTGCCAACCCTTACAAATGAAAAGACCATATCATTTTATATAATTTCGGTAACCTAAAGCGTATTTAGTTGTCCCAGTCCTGTATATTCGTATTTGAGTTTTGTTATAATGAATAATTTTATACTAATGCATAAAATTTACTATTTGAACTTCAGAGTTTTACCTTGAATAACGAGAAAAATGTAAAAATACGCTCAAGATTGTACGTTTAACAGCCCCGGCTAAATAAAATTTATTACGATTCTATTGATTTTATTACGATTGTCGAATGAATGAAATTACAATTGTTGAACGAATGAAATGACGAAAAAACAACTTCCAAACGATTTGCAATGCACGTAAAAAAAATAACGACGAAAATTGTTCGGTTGCCGTAAATTACTAATAAATACCGCATACGTTGTCAATCGTACAATTTTGGTGTTCGATCTGAATTGCTTTTTTTTCAGTGCAATTGCTGGGACTGTGTCGCACCAATCAGGATTTCCAAAAATGTTTCGTTTCGAATTTGCTGTCGAAAATAGTGGAGGCCTGCATCAACGTGCACAAAAAATCGAGCGAAGCGTTTTATTCGTTAGACTGCTTGATAACGTGCATGAAATTAGTGCCGAGTCCGTGTGTCGTGTACAAAAAGAAGATGGAGACGTACGCTTTGAGCTTTTTGGATTCCCCAGCTTCGACATCCGTACTGGATCGAGCCGCCAAATGTTTACATTACACAAATCAGGTGCGGTTCGTTAAATAGCAAACTTTTCGTCGATCGAAAACAAAACTAACGATCGGAAGTGATCTGCGCAAAATTTCGGTTTGGCCGGCCGTTAAAAAGCCAAATTTTCGTACTTACATTCGGAACGAAAACAAAACTTTCGATTTTATAAGTAACAAAACGTTAAAATAATATGATGCAATATTTTTAGGTCGGTGGCGGTGGGCTTTCGGGGACGGCGCACATTAAAAATTTCAACGACACTCTGATCAAGTTGTGCAACACGTTGAGCTCCTTACACGACAGATTGTTTGAGAACGTGAACGAGTTCGAGAATTTCTACACGGATACTTCGAACGTGTTCGAGTTTCGAGAGGTTCCGACCAATTTAAGCGTGAACGAATTTTATCGAGTTCTTTCGAGGAGATTGAGGAACGTTACTGCTTTTATAACGAATACGTTGGAGTAAGTCGATATTTTACGAGGTTCACGAACATTGAACGTTGAAAAATGTTTACGTATGCAGCACTTAAGTGTTTTAACGTGGATTTAAAACCACTTTATGTCCAAATATAGCGGTTTTAAATTAATAATATATAAATAATAATAATAATATAATTTTGGTTAGTAGTACGATCGTCCGAGATCGTACTACTAACCAAAATTAAATCGACGCATATTTTTTAGGTGCAATTATCCAGTAAACAAATCATTCAAACCGACGTTACTGATTGGGTCCATTAAGAGGGGAATGTCGGTGCACACTCATCTGGACGAAGGAGATGTCAACGATACCCTGCTGGGTGTTATAATACAAGAGCATCAAATACAATTGCTTTATTTATTGAAGGCGTTGATTATTAGGTTCGTAAACTTTTGATTTGTCAGTCGGTGACGAGTTACGTGCGAAACATAAAAACAGTTTTATGTCAAAATTAATTAATTAATAAATAACCCGGAAATAATATACGATAATTGCTGGACGGCTTGTCAGAAAACGACGAGTTGTATAAACCGATCGACGTCGAGAAATAAACATATTTGGATGTGCGTAATAAGTTCATAAGTTCATTTCAGTTGTTAAATGAACTTTTTTCTTTGAAAAGTTTGCTTGAAAATGTGTTTATAAGTAAAAGTTACTAAAAACAATATAATTTGCGTTAACCTCAAAATTTACTAAGCAACAAAAAAAATCTTGTCAATAATTATTTTTGCAGCACGTATGCATTTACAGCGAATTTCAGTTCTTATATGAACCTTTTCTTTTGCCCCAAAATGTGTTTCAAATAGAACTTACTGAAAATAATATAATTTGCGTTAACCTCAAAATTTACTAAGCGACAAAAAAAAATCGTTATTTTTGCAGCACCAAACACAATTTCATGAGGTTCCTGTCGATCAAGTCGCTGCAAGAATTTTTAACGAGAACGAAAAATTGCGATTGCTTCAAATTAAACAGGTGCGGAATTATCGTCGATCGCAATTAACTCTTAACGAGCGGTTTAATAATCTGATTTCAGCGAATACACGGAGACGATTTACGAAGTGATCAAGCATTGGATACTGAATTCTGGGGAGCACATCGACTCAATTACGTACGAAAAGATTATTAAAACCATTTTGATGGATATCGCACCGACGAAAGCATCTTTACAGTTAAACGTAAGTGTTATTACAAAAAATATTATTTTCTCGCAGCGATTATTCT